>JBAMJV010002235.1:0-244078 GCA_037951105.1 Echinarachnius parma | reverse complement strand
ACCGAGTGTTGTTTCAATAATTCAACACCATATTCGTAAAATTCGAAGGAAAACATTGGGGATACCAACATATGTTGTTCACTTGCACTTGAAAGTTGAAATATTGAGAAAGGCATTTTGTAAATGCCTATTCAAAGTACATAAGTATTTATTTTTGTATTCAAGTATAAAAAGCTGTAGCCTACTTGTGCAAGAATTAGGGTTATTTTTCCTTGCCAATTCGTACAGCATTCGTAAAAGAGTTATTGAAAATAGTCGTACACAATTTTTAAAGCCTAGACCGAAGAATTTTTCGACATTTTCGAGACTGCGACCAGGTCCAGTCCCAAATTTTCAAGGCCGAGACCAAGATTCATTGGGGGGGGGGGGGGTAGTCGAAGAAAATCTTTGAAGCAGAGACAGAGAATTTTCGACATTTTTGAGAACGAGACCAAGACCCATTGGTTGAGAATCCTGTAATAAGCGAGGGAGGGGGGGGGGGGTCGTTGAAAATTTTCAAAGCCGAGACCGAAACTTTTTGACACTTTCGAGGCCGAGACCATCGATAATGATGGTCGAGACCGCTAAAATGTGGTCTCAGACCAGTTAAGATTTGAAAAGGGGGAGTTCAACCCCCCCAAAAACGGCATTTTTTGGTCAAAGTGGGGGGGGGGGTTCGAACCCCCCCCCCCCTGGGTACGCCTATGACTACGCTACTACTACTTCTACTAATACTAATAATACTACTACTACTTCTATTACTACTACTACTACAGTACTACTACTACTACCATATGCATACCCAGGGGGGGATTTGGGGGTTCAACCCCCCCCCCCCTCTGACCAAATAATGGCTGTTTTAGGGGGTTTGAAACCCCCCCTTTTACAATTTTAGCCGGTCTCGAGACTACTTTTAAGCGGTCTCGACCGTCTAAAACTGGTCTCGACCGACTAAAACCTGATCTCGACCGACTAAAACCTGATCTCGACCGACTAAACCTGGTCTCGGCCCACAACATTTTTGAAGATCTCCGGTCCGCTGGCTCGAAAAATTTAAAAGTACTTGCATGGTCTCCGGCTTCGCTGAGAGGGTTTTCAAGTTTGACGGTACTTGGTCTCGGTCTCGAAAATTTTGAAAGTTTCGGTTTTGAAAAAAAAATTAGGGACACCGCCCCCCCCCCCCCCCCCCCCCCACTGAGAGGGTTTTTTAAATCTTTGAAAGTACGAAAGTACTTGGTCTCGGTTTCGAAACAAATTTACGGACACCGCCCCCCCTTCCCCCCCACTGAGAGGGGTTTTCACTTTGAAGGTACTTGGTCTCAAAATTTTGAACGTACTTGGTCTCGATTTCGAAAACATTTTACGGACTCCTCCCCCTCCCCCCCCCCCCCCCCCCCCATTGTTATTATGAATCTGTATAGTACTTTATACTGAATCTGTATACTGTACGTATGTTTTAGTGACTGGTGCTAAACTTGACGAAATGCTGACCAAATTGTTAATAGTACACTGATAGGCTACACTCCAAGTAACTTATTTAACTAACAATGTTTTACCTGAACAATAATTTTGTCCATCTTAATTATTATAAACCATATAACAAAGAATCCATTACTTATGTTTTTTTACACTCGGACATATACAAAAAATAAAGAGTTACAAAAATACAACATTCAACATATCTCACTCAAAGATCTGGTGACGGGTATTTGCTAGTTATATACAAATAACAAGTCAGAATGGACAATACCTTTAAAAGTAAAAGGTATTTTCCCTTTGCGGGATCAAAGGATTAATGATGTCAAAGGTAGATTGACCCCACCAACTCCTCATGTGTCATAAGGGAACGCCTGTTCCCTTCCTCATAACCACTGCCCCCCTACTAAACGCCTCGCTCAAATATGCTGTCCACAGATTACATCAGCTCAAATATGCTGTCCACAATTACATCAGCTCAAATATGCTGTCCACCAATTACATCATATGTGACCCGCTATATAGAAAAACCCCGGCACTTGTTGGTAATTCATTGTTTCTGAAGAAATGGGCATTTAAGTTCACACAATGTGTGTAAAAGACATATGACTGTAAAATTTAATTAATCATATATTCGCCAATTATTGACCAATTAGTAAGAACAAAGCATCAAATGAAAGCTTGTGATGAGACCTTTCTAAAGGTGTGAAAATCTACATTTTGATTTTTACAGACAAGTGCCAGATTTTGCTATAGTCGGTCACATTTGATATATTATACATAATTTGATCCATATTTTCATGCAACACGATTAGTGTGTGCAATCTATTTTGTGATAAACTGTGTCATTGTATTCTACTTCCATTTGTAATGCTTACTCACTCATGCAAACATTTTACAAATTCATATTTCTACAGGAACCGGGCAGGTCCTGTATTAACTTAATATGGATTGGAAAATCTAGTAGTAGGGAACAGGCTAATTAACTCTTTACTAAACAAGAATCTTTCATGTACATTCAAACTTCATTCATATCTTAACTATGACAGTTTGTCAGACATTCCCACATGTGACATCATTGATATACCAGTATTCATATATTTGTTTGAACCATCAAACGAAATGGCTGCATAAACTACACATTACAATTTGTTTACGGCTACAATTTAAAACTCTAAAAACTTAACTTTGTCAATTTCGTCAGTTTTATGATTACACAATTTAATAGCTCCAAGAATAGCGTAAACTTGCTGGTTGTGTGACAGGTAATAATTATCGTAAAATATACAATATAAACTTGACACTAGCTATTAACAATCATTATTTTTATAAGTTAAGTGACCCTGCAATTAAACTGAGGTAATAAATGATGTCACTTGACACTGACATTATCATTGTTGAACTGGTGTTGTATTATACCATAGCTTTGACTTATTGTGTAAAGTGTGTTGAGATGATATTAGGCCTACTGATACATTAACTGTGATATATTAATCAAAATCAGCATGATTATTGTTATTACTATTGGACATTATTTGACAATCAGCACTAAATTGATCAAAGGTCAGTATAAGTACCAATGGAGTTGCAATACAGTATATCCTCTGACGGGCATATCAAAGATATTTTGAACCATTGATTGGCCTATGAGGATGTCTTTCATAGCGCTTTTTGCCTATATTGGAGTTTTATTTATATCTCGCCTTATGGGCTATAGTTCACTCTAGCATATTATTTTGTTTAAAGCAAGCAGTTATTAATACGCACCACAATATGTGTAGATGGAACCGTTGCGTATGAACCTCTCATTGAGGTTGTAGAGTACTGCTGGTTCGTGGAGGTAGCTGAGAGACGTCAGGTCATTCTCGCCGATGAGGATCTCCGGGTTGCGAAGAGGCGGCAGGTCCTCCTTCGTCTTGATCTTGATACTCTTAGACTGTTGACGATCGTTTGTTCAATGCAAGGAGAGTAAAGATAAAACATGAAAATTATAATTAGATCTATAAAAGTGCAGACTTCAAAAATGACACAAATATATTTATTTGTCTGATCATTAATTTGATCTCCAATTAGGTTACGCCTATCTGCTACACAATCAAGAACATAGGATATCTGGGTTGCGGAGAGGCGGCAGATCCTACTTCGTCTTGATCTTGATACTCTTAGACTGTTGACGATCGTTTGTTCAATGCAAGGAGAGAAAAGAGAAAAAACATGAAAATTAGATCTATAAAAGTGCTGACTTCAAAAAAGGCACAAATATATTTATTTGTCTGATCATTAATTTGATCTCCAATTAGGTTACGCCTATCTGCTACACAATCAAGAACATAGGATCTCTGGGTTGCGAAGGGGTGGCAGATCCTCTTTTGTCTTGATCTTGATACTCTTAGACTGTTGAGGTTCGTTGAGAAAAGAGAAAAACATGACAATTTTATTGTCAGATTTATACAAGTGCTGACTTCATTAATGATTCAAATTTATTTGTCTGTTATTTCATTTGATCTCTATTTAGGTCACGCCTATCAGCAACACAATCAAGAACATAGGATATCTGGGTTGCGAAGAGACGGCAGGTCTTCCTTCGTCTTGATCTTGATACTCTTAGACTGTTGGGGTTCATTCGTTCAAAGAAAGGAGAGTAAAGATAAAAACATGAAAATTACTTTATCAATTACAAAATGTAGATACTAGAGATGACTTCAGAAATTACACACATAAATTTGTCTGATCAATATGATCCATTTAGATTTCTCTTGTCAGCTACACGTTCAAGAACGTAAGGAGGGTTACACATGGTCATCTCAAAAGTCTTATCTCAAAGTCCACTAGCTAGTGTTACAGGTAGTCATTTTTATTCATTAAGGGAATAAATTGTCCTGTTAGTGAACATTTGAATATGTAAGAATCTAGCCTGTTCTTTAAAGTTAAATAAAATCAAGAGATGGATGGCAAAACTCCCAAACATCGTGGCTAAACTTCTACAGTAGGTTTCTACTCACCCCACCATCCTCCAGGTCCACTTCCAGTGTCTTGTCATCTAGTTTGTAGTCTTTCTTCAGTTCTCCTCCCCTCCATACCACCTCTGGATCCCGCACCCATACCCGGGCTCCCTGCAAAAATGAAATGAAGAACAAAAAGGTAATAGATCAATACAAATTTATTTAATAAGATTTGATGTAACTTTGTTTACTTTTAAAGAAACCTCCAAGACCACAAATTAAACAAAGAATAATTAAATGGTAGATCAATAATAAAAAAATTGATTTATAAGATTTAATGAGACTTTGTTTACTTTTAAAGAAACCATGACCACATATTTCAACAAAGAAGATGATGGTAGATCAATACAAAACATTATTTGATTTAATGTGACTTTGTTCACGTTACAAAAAGAAACATCCAAAGTCCATTATAACAATTTCCATTGTCATTTTCATGAAGAGAGTTGTTTTATATTTCACAAACATTTGTTCATAGGAGTGATAGGATAACTAAAAAGGAAGTTTGAGTTCGGAATAATAAATCACAAAACATACATTGTACAAGACTGCTCTGTCAAAAATATTAAATGACAATTCTAAAAAGTGATCAATTTCACATTAAAGAGGAAATTTTAAAAAAATTATTCATATTCAA
The DNA here is from genome assembly GCA_037951105.1 of Echinarachnius parma. Classification (NCBI taxonomy): domain Eukaryota; kingdom Metazoa; phylum Echinodermata; class Echinoidea; order Clypeasteroida; family Echinarachniidae; genus Echinarachnius; species Echinarachnius parma. Next base: position 238,984 of record JBAMJV010002235.1, on the reverse strand, counting down.
AACATACACAAATACACACACTCGCACACAGACACACAAACACTCACACGCGCACACACACAAACAAACAAACACAGACAGACAAATTATGCATTAATGATACCAACATTAATCTAATAAAGAGAACTTTAACGATGCAGAATGTACCATAACAATACGTTCACTTAATAGGGTTATCAAGGTCTCGTGGTACAAAATAAACATATCCAAATCATAAAACAATCAAAAACATAATTACACAAATTATTGTAATTAAAAAAATTAATGTATACAAGGGCATTCATGTACTATTTATGTAGCAGCTTGTCTGGCAATGCATAAAGTTCTAGATATTAATGTTTTTGTCACAAGGGAATATGTCATCACATGGTGTCAGGATGTCGAAGCTTCACGAGTTCTAGACAATGTGATTCACGGTAATGAGGTATGAACAATGTATGTGAATTTCATTAAAGAGATCCAGTAACTTTATTGACATGTGCAAAAAGTGATGAATAATTGATACAATGTGTATTGTTGTGATCTGATATGTCCACTGAGTAATGTATGAACATTTTGTGTTATATGGCCGAGTAATGTGAGAATGCAATGTGATATTCGCTAACTCATTGCACTAACTTTGTACACAGGTATAACTTTCTAGTGCCTAATGAAACCATTCAGTTTATTTTTAAAGAACTTTAGATGCACAAACCGATATTCTGATTTGTTCATTATTTCCTATGATGGTTCCCATGACAACCACATCCTCATCCTTTTGCATCATCACACAAATTGCCTGCCAATGACAGGCAATTTGAGCTCTACATCGTTGACCTAGACTTACATAGACTTTCCCAATAAAGCACATTTTAAAGCTATATTTTCTATTTGTATAAAATGTATATGTAATTTAAATAACATGTGATACTGTACCCGCAAAAAGGCCGGTTTCTAAGGATGTTATGATGTCAATAATAGCATAGGTATGAACTAGTGTGAAATTGACTCTGACATTTTTTGCATTTAATAGAAAACAAAGAAAGTTTAAAATATGAAAGTTTTATTCGTCAAACTGTCCATCCAACAAAATCCATATATTACAGGTACTTACTTTATGATAGAATTCTACGTCTATGGGATAGTAATTGGGTGATCGATGCTGCCCCGTCCAATCGGGTTCTCGTACGCTTTTATAAGCATGTCGCAACATCATGATACTAATACACTCACAACACTTTACGTCTAAACTATTTCCAGCAAAAACTCACAATAGTCCGCAAGAAATCATTGAAAACAAAGTCACTGTGACAGTTATCTCCTGTATTGGCCCGAATCAATTTGACATGAGAACCTTGACAACAAAGTCTAGGTTACAATTATCTTCCGTTTTGTCTCATGATGCTCCACTAGTGAACACTGACAAGTCTAAATTACATCTATGTCCCGTATCAGTTCAAAATATTCCACCAGCAAATATAAAAGCTACACCTTGTTGCGTAAAAGCTGAAAATATTCCACCGGTGAACATGGATAATACACCTATGTCCCGTATGTCCGTATCGGCTTACAAATTCCTCTAGTACTCAATGATACGATAAGACAGGTGACTCGAAAGAGAATATAGCTAACATTGGGCTACGTGTTCACGAAGAAAACTGAACACAACATGTCCTAACACTACAAAGGAACCGTTCACTTCATTCTACGCAGCGACAGACACGTGATGTGTTGCGAAAAATAAAGGAAGACCCGTCTCTCCGGGAAATCGATTTGTGAGCGTGATTATTGGCCGCGATAAAAACAGGTGACAGATCTCCTTGCTGCTTCCTTCCTAAGTTAACTTAAGCATTTCCCTTAACAATTAGCTTGGCTCCCCCGAACTCACGGGAGCTGGAGGGAAAGTCACAAGCAACAAGGGGGCTCGTTTCGCTTCACGTACACGAGGGTCGCGAGTCAAGGATACAACCGTTTTTTGTCGTCAGCTGGTGTAAAGTGAATATCCCTTTTTTTTATCAGGGTGTTTATTCTACTTTTGAGGAGACAATCATAACAATTGAAGTCAGTTGTCTGTGACTGGCAGTGGATCTTGACTAATTATGGCACAGTGAGCTGGAGAGAGATATTGAGGGGATCTCTGACGGGATTTAGAAGAATATATTACTCACAATCTCAAGGCTAACTAACAAAGCTTATTTGTGATATTCTAGCAAATGCGACAAAACAGTCTTCAAGTACTGTATTCATTTCATATTTCTCACGGCAAACGATTAAAAATAACTCTTAGGAACAAAATATCCCTTTTGTATGAGAATGCTGTAAAACAAACCAGATATATTGAAGTGTTAAATTTTATATTCATTAAATTATGAGTGAACTAAAAATAACACCTCAGAGGAAATGTCTACTTTTGTATCCAAAATATTCCTGGCTTATGTGCCAACAATTGCCAAAACGCAACCTGCAGGCTGCTGTCATGAATGTCCCTACAATGGGAAGTTTCTGAGGCTTGGTTTCTGGCAGTCATTACCATGGTAACCATGGTAATCAGAGTGCTACATATTAGCTACATACATTACCAAACTCACGGGAGAAATTGGCCCTATGGGTGAACTTCTAAAGCCAAGTACATGTACAATCGTTCAAAGTACCGTAAACGGGCTAAGCTTCGCTTTGAGGGTTTGGGTCCACAAATTCATTACTTTCCCAAGTGATAATACTTTTGTTGCAACGGAAATACATTGTACGCGTAAGCAGGTACGGTGGGCAATAGAGGTAATGTTGGAATGTAGGAGGCCGAGTTCTAGCATTTTGTGATTGCCTACATTGGGCAACGTACCAACCTGAAAAACGTCAATGGCAATCTTGAGTACAATTTAAAGCCAAATAACAGTTTTGGGAAAGTTACCAAAAACATCTATATTGGCCAAACTAATTGGTCATTATTGTTGAACAAGTATTCTTAAAGGGCTTGTGTGATGAAATCTGAACCTTAACATTAAATGCAGAACTATCGGAAGAAATCCAATGCACGCCTATGAAATTTCACCAGGGTACCGTCACTTAGCCACTGACTTATTCAGACGTGACCTGAAATAAAACAATACATCAAAACTACATCAGAGGGGTGGTAAAGCGCATTGAACAGTTGATTGTTGGAAAATGGAAATATGCGATAAAAGAATACATTATTGTTATTAATAATATAACTTAAGTTGACTGTACCTGTGTACCTTGTCTAACACTATATAATAGGATTACTAATTGGGGAAACAATCCAACCTCTAGAAGCATCCTGACTGGATTTAGGATCATACGATGACTAAACAGAGGCATGGTATTGACAAAGAGGAAATCGGCCTCAGTCGATATACAGGGTGGCCCACAAATAACAGAACGGGGTACTTGCCATACTAAAGACTCATGATGCCCGCCATACTGCATCGAGTAACGATCAACGCGTGCGCCATTGTGAGTGTGCGTTCAGCTGTGTATAGAGAAGAAGGGGTACTAACAATGGCCCACGCATTGCACGTTACTAGTTGCTATGACGGGCATCATGTGTCTTCATTATAGCAAGCACCCCGTTCCGTTATTTCTGGGCCACCCTGTATACCCCGGCCCTGCCAGTCAATATGTAGCCCCCTGTCAGTCGAATGGTAACTGTGCAGTATGTGCTGTCTGTCACTATGCAGAGGGCATCCTATGGTCGGTCAGCATGTACAGTCAAACCTGTGTATAGTGACCATGTATGGGGAAACAAGAACAGTGGCCACTGTAGACAGGTGAGGTTCCATGACATACAAATGTAGTATAGTCAAACCTGCGTAAAGTGACCACCTATATGGGAAACAAGAATAGTGGCCACATGTAGACAGGTGACCTCTATAGACAGGTTCCATGACATAGTATAGTCAAACTTGTGTATAATGACCTACTTTATTTATTTATTTATTTATTTATTCTCCACTCATGGGATGGATTGCCCTTGTCAGCTACAAGCTGTTTTTCAAAGGGGTCCAGGCCAAGATAAAAACATACAATCATAACAATACATGGAAAACGACGAGTGAATACACAACAAGTATACTATGGGGAACAGGTTCCATAACCTTGTTTTTCTCTACTAAGGATCACTTTTGGTGGCCACTATAGACAGGTTGGCTGCTGTAGACAGGTGGCTGCTAAGACAGGTTTGACTGTTATAGTTCATAGCTAAATAATTGTCAGGAATTCCAAGGCACCGAGGCCTATTTTCATCAAACCCTTCTAGCTTAGATTCATGTCAAGTCTATTTGGGATGATTAGGCAAAAAGCATGCAACAACTAGTCTGTGAAGTTGCGAACTAGAGTTAACCCCTTGACTATGGAAACCGGGTGGGCTGTGTAGAAAGTCTATGGAGATTTCAGAATCTTGAAGGGAACAGGTTAAATTTAATAGCCGGTAACAAAGGGTTGCCAAGATAAACATAGTTGTCAATGAACACTATATGCGACTATTAAGACGATAGCTCTTCACTTACTTAGCCCTTTCATCAAACACAGACTTAGCATAAAACTAAGCTTGCAGGGTTTCATGCATTTGGACAAAGAACACCAGTTAGACCACCTGGACCCCATTGCAGAAAGAGATACAATCGATTGTAAGTCAGATCATGTGTTTTAAATGCGCAAATCTGATTGGTTGAAACAAGCAAATTTTCTGACTTACAATTAATTGTAACTTACAATTGATTGTATCCCTTTCTGCAACAGGCCCCAGTACTCAACTAGTCAATCTTCATACAATTGCCATTGCAAAAATAATCATCCAAACAACTACTTTGACATTCATACTCTGCTGTTCCCCTGACCGACTTTCAAATCTATAATAAAACATACTTGTTATGCATGTACGCAAGGTAAAGGGACACACATACTACAAAGTGAGTTGAGACCTCTCTCGTATGACAGATAGATAGGAACAGGAAGGCATCGTTTAATGCATAATCAAATATATCCATCACAAGCTTGGCCCACTGCCCAAAACATGTGAACGACCAGGAACGGGAGGAAAATCTAGTTTAAATTAATTAATTAATTATATCTATTTTCAGCTTTCTCCTTCTGAAAAAAAAGGGATTTTGAGACAAATTGAATTATGCATCTAGCACAATTTTTCTCATAATTAAGGGAAGTAATAATATTCTTTGCAACGCAACATACAAGCTATTATTACTTTTTTTACAACTCCTTGTCATCTGTTATTCTGTGAAAATTGAGGTAGAAAAATTAATACTAAGCGGTTACTATCTATAGATAATACTCACAAAATAGACAACCTTAAGAATCTAAATTAATTAGTTTAATTCAGTTACCATGAAAGAAACATCATGAAATAAACCATAAAGATGATCCTTCATTTTAGAATGAAAATGCTAGATTTGTTTATAATCTAAAAGAATTCCATAATTATCAAAAACTTCCAATTATAACAGGCACATTTGTCTGAGGTAAAGACCTGACGTCATGAAACTTCATTTGTTAATGTTTGATACCTCAAATACATCAGAAAGATCTATAGTATACTTTCATAAATGACTGGTAAATGTAGACAAGGAACAAACACAATTGCCGCAGAGGAATTAAAACAATTCTCGCACTATTTCAGGAAGTTGTTGATTATATCCTGAATGAGTTTGTTAGAATTAAATGTGACATTTTCCCTCCATATTCTGTTTTAGGAAAGTGGTATTATATTAATTTTTCTGTTCACATTAACTCAATGAACACCATCTCATCTTGATAATAGTGGTCTCAACTTAATGGGGAAACATCATGCAAAAATATACGGGGGCTGAGGGCGAGTTTGCCACCTAATTTTTAAAATAGCCCCCTGAAATCAGTAGGTAGCCCCTAAAATTACCATAGGGTATTATGTGAACAATTTCTGGATATCCATCAGATTGGAAAAATAGCCCCCTAAAATTAAAAATTAATTCCTGCCTTGGGTAACATATTACATCCAGGGTAAGATCTGAACATTTGAACATATCATAACTAAAATTATATAACTATAATTATATAACTATATGGCCAGTAGGCCAGTGCTAACAATAAGCCTAACTTCATTATGCTTTTGATCAGGAATAAACTAAACTTTTTCCGAGTCACCCCATGGGGCTTCGGGTAGAAGTACGAACGGTATATAATATAAGGTGGTTCAAAAACAGGTTTAGGGCTAGCATATTTTCTATTGAGGTAAAAGGCTTAAAAGTTTTGACACGTCTTAATCAGTGATACTGGATCTGTATCTGTACAATGAATGAACGACCACCCATGCAGCGTTATATAGATATTTCCTATTTGATGCGAGGGACTTTTGGTTACCATGGCAACATAATAATATTGAAGTGGACCGAACAATCACCTTTTGATATTACTCATCATAACCAAACATGATGGAGAGATGTGAAAGTTTGATGGTTGCTTGTTCTATTATAGTACATCTCATTTGGTCCGATACGTGATGCCGAAATCTTCCGTTTCCCCAACTACTAACTTGACCACCAACCTTAATCCCAATCTTAATCCTCATTAGCCTATTACTAATTCTAATGTTGCTAGTTATGAAATGGGACATAAACCAAACGGGTGAAGATTGTTAAAATGGCATATAAAAATATCCTTTCACTGGACTTAAAATCAGATTTCAGAAACATTTAGAATTTTGAGTAGTGATGTGAACAGAGTTTTTGGATCAATACAAAGAAATCTAGTCTACCATCTGTTAATAACTTCCTCTACAACGTTGTTCCCAACTTCCCTTTTGATTGATAAACAGTTCCTTTCACTTATAATCCCAAATTTCTTTTACATGTAATTCCCTTCTTTTGCATGTTCAATGTTTCTTCTTTTTTTTTCAAGAGTACTGTAGCTCAAGAAAGCTGGTTGAAGGACAACGCACTATTCAATGTTATTTTAGTCAAGGACTTTCCTGTTTGCGAACTTGACGTGAAGGTGTGCTTAAACAAAAGATGTGTCAGGTACAAAAATAGTTGCTATGTTACTTTTCTATCATGATTAATACATTAACAATATTGAAGACTAAAAATAAATCACCCTGTCTGGATTTTGTTAAGTCCTTATGGATATTAAATGATTACTGTTGAAAAAACTCAACTACTCAAGTCAAGGTTAAGAAAGGTAAAGAAAGTGCACTAAATCTACCATATTTTTCACATTTTCATTTATATGTTTTCACACTAAGGAAAAGCCTAATACATAATATTTATAAATCCTCATGTTTTGTTATACAATTAAATTTTCCAATAATACTTTGACAAAGTCACAAAATACCTAATTAATGATATCTTATAATCCTTTATTCATATTTCATAAAAAAATGAAATTCCATAAAGGTTGTTTTTGCAAAATAACTAATTTGGCCACTTTTCACATTACTTGCTACAATGAAGCACAGACCGTCTATGGCATTCAACTTTTGGTTGTTTATAATGCTTGCTTAGATGAGTCACTGAGTTTCCTATTTCACAAGTAATTAAAAACTTTTACGCTCTGTGTCATCTTCTTGTGAGGACTTTACGTAATGCCAGCAAACAAATGTACACAAGTTGACTGTAGATGGCAGGCTTCACTTTTCCTGACTTCACTCATTGAGCATGAACATCTTTGTCTATCAATATTTCAAAATTGTAAAAAAATAAAATAATATGAATATAACAATGACAGACTACAAGAGCGTCAGACATAAAAATAGAATATTATAAAGCGAAAGAGAACTTCAGTTCGTGGGTCTTTGGGTGTATTTTCATTGGAAGTTTTGTAAACAAAGTGAATTCAACAAAACTTGTTGGTTCAAAGGAAATACCTGCATTCCATTAGGCAAGTGTTGTATTTGCACTGAAAACACTTAACATTTATTCAAGTAACTAGGCAGTGCCTGCCTGCCACGTAATTCAACAATTTTCTTTTTCAAAATCCAGAACCTTTTTAGACTGAATGCTAGATACCATTTTAATGAACTTTTACGAATTGTAAACAACTAGTTTCACTGACTTCTTGATATTAATCAGTGAAATTTAACAAGTAAATAAGCACTTCATACTTTTAAAAAGGGATGTTTTTGTATTAAAAAAAGGTAGAAGATTATATAGGTAGAAGACGATAGTAAAGTAGACCAATGGGCAGGTTTTGGTGGACTCTTAGGGTATGGTCACACGTGAGCCTGCGATGGGCTGCCATCACCTGCGATGGGTCAATCGCGCATATGGAAGGCGGTTATCGTCAAACTCTGTTATACATACATTAACCGTGTTGTACATTATTGCCACTGCAGCTCCCGGCTGCAACTTGTTTTAGACATGGATCTGCCCTTCATAACTTATATTGTTTATTCGCAGCTCATCGCAGCTCATCGCAGCTCGTGGCAGCCCATCCCGAGGCACGTGTGACCATGTAGCCTTACCAGCAAAAAGAGATGACTTGTAAACAAGCAGGAAGGTCAGAAGAGTAACTGTAACTCCCTGCATGTTGACTCTCTGCTTCAAAACAAATATCAGTAATGCTATTACTATTGGATTTGAATTTCAATAGCGGCATATTATTAGCAGGGTCAACCGAGACAACAGAGGGGTAAAAAAATGAACTGAAAATACAATAGGGTCCTTCACTCTGGAATGAGTTACCCCAACACATTAAATGTATTGGTATGTTCTTAGAATCCTAGTTTGAAAACATATCTTTTCCAAGATGCATTTCAGTAATATCCAGTAGTTTCACTATGTGTTTTTATTAAAGATGAATAACAGTTTTGGGAAAGTTACAGAAAACATTTATAATTGATCAATATTGTTGAATAAGTATCTAAAAAGGGCTTGTGTGGTAAAATCCGAACCTAACGATGCGTTAAATGCAGAAATATCGGAAGAAATCCAATACCCGCCCGTGAAATGTATAAATCCACATCTCGTTCGCACCTGTCCGCGGCGCTAGCGCTGGACTGGAGATATCGACAAGCTGGGGACAAGCCCGTATAGCGAACGCACGTGGTCAATAATGCACGTAGCGTATGCGCGATTCCGCCTTGGCGATATCTATCCGCAGCGGAACGATTTGATAATTTACCAAATATATCAATTAGTAGGCGGTTTCCAGGCAAAATTTGTATCATCCCGTATTAGTAAAAACATATTCTTTCACAGAGCTTACATTTCATTTTTTGAGAGGGGGGGGGGGGGGGCGTTTCGAAAACTGGCCTATACCTTTAATATGTTTATGTATCAAAGTTGTTCATACTTATGTTTAAATGTTCATGAACCAGTTTCTAGTGTCCATAGAAAACATTTGTTATTTAAATACTACAAGAACCCCTGCTAATAGCAACTAATTTATAGCACTTCTAAGAAACATTTTACATGTAATCATAAAAACGACATGCTAATAAAGACAGACTTTTCTGTTTCCATATGGTGGTCTTTTTACATTATGGCATAGCACAAGAGAGGGGGGGGGGGGGAGGGAATAACAAGAATTCTCCCATGACCCCCCCCCCCCCCCCCCCCCCCTCCCAATTGCTTCCTAAGCTACACCAAGCAATGCAGGAATTAATAAATTTTTCATTTTAGGGGGCTACTTTTCCAATCTGATGGATATCCAGAAATTGTTCACATTACACCCTATGGTAATTCTAGGGGCTACCTACTGATTTCATTTTCAGGGGGCTATTTTGAAAACAAGGGGGCAAAATCACCCTCAGCCCCCGTATGTTTCCTACCCCGACACCAAATGCTGAATATCACATCCTCTAGGTAAGACTGGGAGTGGGATGTTTTGGGTGAAGGATATGCATTATAATATTTGCTAACTATGATTCATATTTCTATTATTTACCCACAGACAAGAACAAATAATCATGCTGTGCGCATCCGTGGACCACAGTAATACTAATATTGTAGGTGGCTACATTTGTGAGTAGCACACTATGCTACAATTGTAGGTAGCACAGTGTGTATTTTGTTACTGTGTACTGCATCAACACATTCCCTTTGAGATTTTGAAATCTCCACAGACTTTGTACAGAGCCCACTCAATTACCGTAAGGAATGGGTTAATAAAGGAACCTTCTTGAGTGCATAGTTCTTGACCAGTTGGGTTGGGGTTGATAAATACTTGCAAAATACATGTACATTTAGTGTTAGGAGTTTGAATTTGATTGGAATGATATAACATTTACAAAGCAATGACATTTTAAGATCATCCAACCATAGTATTTCAACAGTAATGTAACATATTGCTTTGGTACATCATGCTCAAAATACATGTGTGCAGTTGAACCAAGGAGCTTTGAAATTGATGTTCTCTGGTTGACTGGAGACTTTATTACTGCTTGAACTGCTTTCAATATCTTTCTCACCTCTAGGGGAGAAATAGATGTATTTTTATGGGGCTACTCTTCCAGCTCGGCTGCATGAAAAGAGCACTCTAAAATTTGTTTAGCATGGGGGGGGGGGGGGGGGAGGGGGGCCTCATTTTTATGATTTTCGGGGGCTAAATAGCCTAGGGTGAAAAGTGTATTCTTAGGGGGCTATACTCTACAAGCTCGGCTGCATGAAAAGAGCACTCTAAAATTTGTTTAGCATAGTAATCTATGCAAATTTTGGGTGGCTAGTTTTTATGATTTTTTGGGGCTGTATTTTTGTGGGGCTACTCTGCAAGCTTGCCAACAAGAAAAGAGCACTCTAAAATTTGTTTGGCATAGCAATACAAATATGGGGGGGGGGTACTTTTAATATTTTTGGGGGATAAATAGCCACGAGTCCCCATGTATTCTTCACTACTCACCTCTCATTTGGGTTAGATAGATTCCAATAAATTCCATTAAACATGAATCTATATACCAATCAAATTAATGCCAACCATGTTTAGTTAACCTAAAATCAATAAATGAAGGCATGACATATCACATGTAAGCTGTGTAATACTTATAAAATGTATTTCTTCATTACTGCCAATCTGTATTTCCAACATGTACAGTAGTATGTGAAATAAATCATAGCGGTACAATTATCCAAATATTCTTGAAAATGTCAAGATCTATCTTTTCTTATAAATATTACAACTTAAGTATTTTTAAATTATCTTGAAAAGGCTGAATAATAAATAACTATTACAAATGTTTAATGGATAGTCTGAATATGACACATTGTACAGGTTCTTTTAATCAGATCAATATAACTCAATGAATGGGAAAAGGTAAACCAATGCATAACCGATCAATTATGCAAAGTAAACAACATTGCCCTAACCTTGCATCACTGTAATGAGAATAATAAGCTCAAAGTATTATGTTTACTGCAGATCTGTCACCTACATATGTTATCCTTTCACCGCATACTCATGCGGTGGGTTTTCTATGCCATGTGATCATTGAAGGTACAACGCATATATTTGCATTTTGCAGTCTAGTTGGTGACGTGCCACTTGCAAACATTATGCATGCACGTTCCCTTTGTAGGCAGAAGGATATACTCCGAAGGCGTGTGAAGGTTATAAAATGTAAATTATATTTGTTCAATGAATAACAAATTTGTGAAAAAAAAAATAATCATGGGTCGGAGATATGAAAGAGAGAAATGAGATATATATCAAAACATGTCAATTAACGTTGTAGTTGCATCAATATCAACACTGTCTATTCAGAGCTTGAATGAAGCATATATTGCGGTCATCAAATATTTCATCAGTTTAGCTTGCCATTCACAACATTCAAACCAAAACTTTTCTCTCTTTAATATTGTAAAATGAAATACAATCTATTGCATTGCCTGAGAAGTTGTAATACAATTGTTTTTTAAACATTGTCTGGCAAAATATTATTGCCTTAATGCACATAGATTCTAAACAAAATCACATACAAAATATATATTTATCAAAGATTTATGAATTCATATATCTCAGAACATCACCAAAAATAATCAGTCAAGACTAGTTCAATTCAATTCAATTCATTCCAATTCATATATATATTCTATGTTGATAGAAGACAAAATCAATCACATATTCATCTTCTATTTGTTTGCATAACACTACAGTATAATAAAATTGCCATTGGTATAAAATATGCACACTGTATACTCTATAGTGTAACACCTTCTATACAATACAACAGATCTGCAAGGGTAAGAAAGATAAAGGGCCTCTTCAATGTATTACACAACCATTTGTGAACACACTTATTCACTGAAATCACTCAAATCGGTCTGCATATTCAGACTTGGGTGAAAACCAAACAGTAAGCAGGATATCTATTGTGTATTTCTGTTCAAGCATCCAGTCTGGATGAGCTGTAGATTTAGGTGGTTCCTTTTCTGCTCATTGAATGCCCCGTTATAAACCTGTTCCCTACTGGATTTCGGAATCCCCATACAGTTAACACAGGGCTCATCCGGTTCCTGAAGGCAATGGGTTAAATTAAGGGAAACCACAACAAATTTCAATTTCAACTTTTATTGCGCAATCATGCGAGACAATCATTCATACATCTAATTGCTTCGTGACTGACACTGCCTGAAATAATATTTGTTTGTATGATCAGTTATTTATAAAAGATTTGTTTAAAGTACATCTATACAAGTGATATCAATACTACATACATTTGTAATATTTGTTCAGTATTGGTAATTCATGCTAATTTCACTAGCCTGAAAGAAACAAACCCGTTATGTTTTATACACAGTTACAGTTACATGTATCTGATTCGCATACCCAATTTAGCTTCTGATGAGTTTCTAATCTGTTGATATTGCCTATTTTCAGTAAGGGCAATTTATGCCGATAATCACTTGCCTGAAAGTAACAAATCCATTATGTTTACACAGTTGCAGTCGCACGATTTGCATCTATAAGCAATTAAGCTTCTGATAAGTTTCCAATCTTTGTTTTATTTTTAAATATCTTTACATAGCCTTTGAATGGGGAACATTTATATTACCAAAGAATCATGTAGCCACTACCCATGATAGAAATATGATATATATAGAGCTCATAAATGTATTATATGTGTTGCTTCCAGCTAAAGCTGTTAGGTAAACAAAAAATCCCGGCCCGTTCTCGGATCGTTAGAATTCTATATCGCTAACGAGATCTCGGATCGGATCGGATCTCGGAGAAAAAAAATATTGCAATTTGCTCTGAAAAAATGCAGCGTTGTAGACTCATCTTTCTTGTTTTATATGGCAAAAATATTAATAATAATGACGTTTCGAGGCATGTACATATCAATTTTTACGGAAAAATAATATTCAGATTATTCAGAGTTTCGCAAGAAAAGTATTTTTTCGATGGTTTGTTCGGCATCGCACCACACGTTTCACAGAAACTCAACCCGCCAATCGCGTGGAAAACCGCGCTTGTGAGCCACTGCCGGGCCACTGCCCTCAAAAATCGGCTATAAATTACCCTTTTAGGGAACCACACAATTCTGGTAATCTACTTACATGATAACATGGCATCTGAAAGCCGAACAGAATACAAAATAACCCCCCAAATCAAAGACAAAACTGCTGAATTATCGATATATTTCCAAAGAAAAAAATCGGATTACGGACGGCTAGGCCTCGAGAGAACTCCAATGAGTTAGCTAGCTATAGCTTGCATGCACATGCAACAAGTTATTAGGCGTAATTTGGTCGTATTACTTTGCGTGTGTTATGGTGAACGTTTTTTCTTACGCGAGATCCATCCGCCGAAAATTGGGGAATTCCCGGCGGCGGATCTATATCTGCACACGCAATTATACAAGCAAACGGGAGCGGTGTAGTAATTTTTTATCGATATTTTGCGCAATTGTTTTCATTGTTTAGGGGCATATTTTTGTTTCCGCCCAGCTATCAAACGCCAAGAAATCATGTAAGTAGAATATCAGAACATTTTTAAATGTGCAAATGACAATAAAACGTATTCAGAGCCACATTTTGAATGCACTGGCTTATTAGCTCGATCATACAGACATCCAACAGACGTCTCCCCTCGAGTATCGGCGTAACTTTGATTGCACATCCGTCCACAACATCGTTCAAATGACTAGCAATTTCGCGCATCCTGTTCAATTTTCGACTGCAAAACGAACTGACGAACCATGAATTTCTCCAAAATAACCACTCATAAAGTAAACAATATTGATTTCCCCATTTCTTATTTAAATTACACTACTTAATGGACTGTCAAACATACACATGTTCAATTATCACTGGAGAAAATGGGTCGGCAAAATCTTCCGATATTTTCTACCGAGAAAAAATATTTCTCGGATCCGTCTCGGAATCGGCTCGGAAGCCATTACCGCCGGGATCTCGGATCGGATCCGGATCGGATAACAGCATTACTTCCAGCTACAGCGAAGATTTCACATTCTTGTACAAAGTTAATGAGGAAAACAAATAGGATGTTTGTGGAATAGGCACATCCTCACCTTGAGAAATTGTCATAATTTTCCTTAATTAAAGGGATCTAGTAACATTGTACACATTTAAGAAATATAAGTTGTCCGATCGGGCAAGCAAACTAGACCATTTATGAAATTTTATTTGCCCGACATAAATTTGTACTTTAGCACTCTAGCAGTTGTCACATACTGTACCTAGATGTATTTGTATTACCAATACAAGCATTTGACCAGTTTTAGTTTTCCAAATTTCTCTTATGTTACAAAGATATTTATGATTGAAATGTATGGATTTTGACATTATCCAATGGAGAATCTAAACTGTGTACAAAGTCAGTACAATGATTTAGCAAAAATCACTTCTTGCTCATTACCGGGTCATGTAATATTAATTTACCGAGGAATGTAAACACATCACTCAGTGGAAATATCAGATCACAGAAATACACATTTTATCAACCCTTCTTCAGTTTTTGCACATGTTTGAATGTTTGAACAAATACTAGTAAATGGTGCCATACAAGGGCTGTGGATCATCATCATGTCAAAAAAGTTACTAGATCCCTTTAAGAAGCAATTTCCATATATACCTTAGTTTGATCAATCTTAACCGAGGACTGACGTACAAGCCTCAGGTAACTGTTGTAATTTGAAGACGATATCATTTTTTAAAGGAGTAAAGTGTACAGATTACTTATCAGCAACATTTATATCATATCTTTAAATCAAAATTATTAATTTTGTTTTACATCTTTACATATTTCCCCTGAGGACTGATATAGGGGAATTCCAAGGGTAGCTGTTGTAAGTTGAATCTTTCCTCCTAGGAAATTAAACTATTTCCTGAGTACTTCTGTTTGTTTATTTTATTTAATCACGGTATATACAATAATAAAATGCCCGCTTTCAGCTACAAGCTGTTTTTCAGCAGGGCCGTGAGACAAAAGAATACAGAAATACATAGAATAATACAAAATATTAATTACAAACAAGTTATTTAAACAGGGGAAAAATAAAACATATTTACAAAGATTGGGGTAATAATAATTTACTAATCAGAATGAACGAGGAAACCAATAGGCATAAATATATACATGAGTAAAACAATCATTGAACAGCTAATATGCACATGAATTATAAATCTAGTATGGGTAGCTTCATAATTTCTTTTTTAAATATCTTAACGTCGTGTATAATTCGTAAATAAATAGGTAGAATGTTAAACAGTTTTGATGCATCATATAATGAGCTATTTCGAATAAAGTTTGTGCGGGGTCGAGGCAATTCAATTTGGGTGTTTGCATGTCGCAATCTATAATCTAAGTGGGGATTTAACTCTATGCGGGATGACAACAATGGAGGGGCAAGATTGTGTAGTAACTTAAAAATAAAAACCAAAGCTTGTTTCTTTCGGCGAACTTCCAGTTGATCGACACCAAGTGTTATATATAAAGTTTCTCTATTGAAGCGACTATTTACACCAAGTACCAAACGTAAGCATCTATTTTGTATAACCTGAAGGCGACTTAACTGTGTAAGATGCCCATTCATCCAAATCAAACTATTATTATCAAAGTGGGGTTGAATCAAAGTCTTATAAAGTACAAGAAAAGTACAAGAAAATGTCCCAAATATGTTTGAGAGTCTATTCTTACCTTAAGCAAATATTTGTCAAACATTTTGTATGTAATCTGATTACATCTTTTTTCCTTTCAATTTTAAAAGAGGACTGTCTAAGTTTTATGATAGGATGTTGTCTGTAAGGTGAGTCTTTCCTCCCGAATAATACAGCTATTTCTGGAAAAGTCACGAAAATATCCTGACCATTGTTTGCAAGTGCATTCTTTCCGCAACTATTTGTCAAAATGTTTTAATGTAATTTTATCATTTTGACTTTATAAGAGGTCAAGAGGACTATCAAAGTTTTTTGATAGGATGTTGTCTGTAAGGTGAGTCTTTCCTCTTTGGAAATACAGTTATTTCCTGAGAAGACATGAAAATATCCAAACTATTTTTTTAGAGTCAATTCTTTCCTTAAGCAACTATTTGTCAAATATTTTACTGTAAATGTATTATGTTAACTTAACAAGAAGACTGTCAAAGTTTCTCAGTAAGATGTTGTCTGCAGTTTGCGTCTTTCCTATTCGGAAATGCAGCTATATCCCGAGAAGTCATGAAAATATCAAAACTATTTTTTGTCTATTCCTTTTCTATTCTATCCTTTCCAAAGTTGGTAACTATTTGTCAAACCATATCTCAACATCTTTTTTTTTTTTACATAGATCTTATTATTTCTTTGTATTTGTTCCCTACAGACTAACCAGGGGTTCTTTGCAACTGTTATAATTTGAATCCTTCCTCTTCGCAAATGCAGCCATTTTATTTGCACAGACTATTTGTTTGGAAGTCTATTGTATTATGCAACTATTTGTTGGACAATATCAAATCATTCTTATATGTCAAGATCTTTTTCTTTTTCTTTTCAGTTTCCCTTTATAGATCTGATCAGGTTTTCCCCACATAGCTGTAAATTTACTTTTTGTTACTGTTCGGAAATACAGTATTTTCATGTGTGCAAAATTATTTGTTTGGAAGTCTATTTTAACATTATTAAATAAATGTATACACAGATATTTTTGCTTCAATAACTGACAATGGTCCTTGCCTAGCTGTTGCAAGAATAGTTTTTCCTCTACAGAAACGCAGCAATTTCCTGACCATACTTATGAAAGTGTATGAAATATTTTTGGAAAGTCTATTATTACCTTATCAAATTAAGTTACTATTTGTCTGAAATTTTGTTGACATTTATGTTAGACTTTTTTCCCTGGGGAACTGTCAAGGGTTTCTACGGTAGCTGTTGTAAATTGAATCTTTCCTCCTCCAAAATATAAAAGTGTATGAAATATTTTTGGAAAGTCTAATCTCAACTTTTTAAAGTAAGTAACTATTTATCTAAATCATCACAGCGATTTTTTGTTGACATTTTTGTTTGACTCTTTTTCCCTGGGGAACTGTCAAGGGTTTCTCCGGTTGCTGTTGTAAGTTGAATCTTTCCTCTTCGGAAATCCAGCCATTTCCTGTGTACTTAGTGTACTCTCTACAACCCTGCCATCAGCAGCCCCTTAACGGGGCTCGGATCACTGCCGATGACAAATACACCCCAACTTGTTCTCAAACTTTTTTTAGATTAGAGAATTTCAACTTATCTCATCAAATAATTAATGGGTGATTATGATAATTTTGCCATTCACTGACACTAATTACATTAGGGGGGAACAACTAAATTTTCAGGGCTACTTTTCAAGCTTGCCTGAATGAAAATAACTTTAAAATTTCATTTGCATTGAACTCTATGCCAAAAAAAGTTGGGCTCTTCTGTGAGTTTCAGGGTTCTTTTTGACATTTTGGAGGCCAATTCATCCCGAGACCCCATGTATTTTTTCCACTGAATTAGACATTGGATGTTTGGTTCATGTTTGAGAGACAAAGTAAGAAAAGAGACTTGAAAAGTTAAATATCAGCTTAACTTTTGCCTAAGACAGAAATAGAAATATTGATTTAAAGCATCTCTTCAAGTTTCTAGCATTCTAATTTATCACTTTCCTCTTTCAAGTTTACCGTTTGTCATGAGGACTCATTTTCTTAAAGGTGGTTTAGATTCCTAAATCAGACACGCGATGCCATCTTGCGAATGCCTTGCGCACGGTGCGTAATACACGTGTTTTTACTGGCTCAGTTTTATCAGGACTCCTTCGTTTGATGCAGTACAGTTTACAAACTAGCTTAGTTCAAATTGGGAAACCGCTGTGTAACCAATGCATGAAGATCTTTAACATCTCGCAAACACCTTGTGCACGGTGCATAATATACTGGCTCAGTTTTATGCAGTACAGACGAACTAGCCTAGTTCAAAATGGGGAACTGCTGAGTTAACCAGTAGCTGACAGGAACCAGGTGGGTTATGTACAAAGTCTATGGGGATGTCAGAATCTTGAAGGGAATGGGTTAAACGATGCATGAAGATCGTTAACATGTTTTGAAAAGTGTGCTGATTGTTATCTAATTCTTTGAGTGTATGACTGTTCTCACATGTAGGGTAGCAAAACATTAGCAAACATAATTCATGATAGATCATCCTCTCAAAATGTTTTGAAAAAAGTCTTATCTTATTTTGTTTGTACCTGTAGACAAAACATAAACAAAGGCAAATCATAAATTATAACAGTTCATCCTCTGTTATTAGGACTCATGTTTCAACATGTTTGAATAATGTACTTCTGTTATCTTATTTCATGAGTACATGTACATACATGTGTGCACATCCAGGGTAACAAAACATAAATGAAGGCAAACAAATACAAACAATGGAAGTTCATCCTCTTTTTAAAGGGGACCACCAGGCAAAGAACAACACATTATTATATGTTTTGGTACTGTTTTGTGATATCAATTAGATACCCAACATTTTGCAAAGGGTTGTGTAATTCATAAACAAAGCAATTAATTTCCACCACTTGCGGAACCACTGCTATCTCCTGGTTCCATACGGGCCAACCATTTGCGAGTGCGCCAATGCTATTCACGCGTACGTTTGTAAACAATAGATTCCCGGGCGATTCGTTCGCTCTGCACACATTGCAATTCACCGCACACATCGCAGTCTTCGCAGTTCAGACCGCATGAACGCATGCTTTAGAATGGTGATGCATTTCCAATTATAATTTTTTTTTCTGGAAACATATTTTTGTGAACTTGTTGATGGAATGGAATACTAAATATGTTACCTTTCTTTAGTAAGAGTATTATTTTTGGGTGGTGGTACCCTTTAAAATGTTTTGAAAAATGTATTATTATTTAATATCTCAAGTCATGTATGTATACATGTATATTTTTTGTGAACATGTACAGGGTAGCAAAAAATCAAACAAAGGCCTACTATTCAAACACGCCCTAACCTTGAAGCAGTACACAGAAAGTTCATGTATCTCAGTCAGGGCTATTGTTTCTCAGGGCATGGAATTGGAATATGGATTACTCATGAACCATTGAACCTAGACGCTAAATGTCACATAAAACCTCAGCAACACCTGGTGTTAAACACATGATTATCCTACGATATTTAACCCACTCCCGTACTAAGATAAAGGGATAGTACAGATCAGGGCCCCGTTGCAGAAAGAGATCATATTATATCCCTCATAAGATCGTTTTACCATTGTATTTGACAAATGATAGTTTTGGACAACACGCGCAATCCCCGCGCAATCACGTGACCGGGCTGTTAGCAAAAAATTAACACTAAAAGTTCGTTACGCGTTCGTCCCATAGATCATGTGTTTAAGCAAAATGCACACGCGATCAAATTTGTGCAGTGCTCTATGGCGCACACGTTCTAGTCACGTGATTGCCATTGCTGGTAAAAACTAACACCCTAGGAAGAAGAACGCCAAGACAGCCAATAAGCACATCCGTGGGAGCTTTAGCACGCATTCATCGCGTATGTGCGCAACTGCCAGCGCGTTTGTGCGCACTCAGTTTTGCGTCTTTGTGATTGTATGCGCAAAATAACAATGACTTTAAGCATATTAGATGCGCCCAGGTTCTGGAGGCTCATCTGGCTTCATTAATGTCGATTGATTTTTATATCAAAATTTACAAGCGATTTCATGAAATATTCAAGAGATTTTCACTTATTTTGCTATAAGCTGAACACAATCACTGATATTGATGAGTGATATAAAACAACTAACGAATGTGCTTGATTGTGATAGGCAATCTATTACCTCGGTGGGCTCAAAATGACTATTACCCTCAGCTACGCTTCGGGTAATAATCATTTTGAGCCCACCTCGGTAATAGATTTGACTATCACAAGAAGCCCATTCGTTAGTTGTATACTATCGACTGTAAGTTACAATTAATTGTCCGATTACATTAATTTAAGTCAGATCATGTGACTAAATGCACAAATCTGATTGGTTGAAATGCGCTAATTTTTTATAAATTACAATTAATTGTAACTTTCAATCGATTGTACTATCCCTTCGAAGGGGAACCAAACGTCGTCATTTTTGCTCACTATTACTGACATAGCAGCAGGCTCAACAACAGTGGTTACCTGTAACCCGCTTTTGTAAGTGCACGCTCAGATGACGTTTCATGTGGAACTGTTGGACATTCAAGTCAGTCTCCCGTACAGTGGACAGTCATAACAGACATTGTTCTAAAAAATCATTGATTATTTACAATATTAGTGATATCCTTACTTGATGTAACAGGAATTATGTACTTATCATCAACCCCTTGACTACGGGAACCGAGTGGGTTGTGTACAAACTCTATGGACATTTCATAATCTTGAACGGAACGGGTTTACAGTAAGCACAAATGCCAGCGTTAGGTTAACCTTTAAGTGTTAAGTTGTGATACTATGAACATGAGCTACACCCACAATTCTTCACGGCAGTGGATGCACTATATATAGGAGCTTTTTATTAGCCAGTGTTTTTATCGGCCCACTGCACAGAGAGAAGAAAAATCAATACTAAAGTGGGAACAGATTTGGAATAATCTCTTTCCTCGTACATGTAGCCTTTGCTCAAGGCAAAATATACGTTAACCCAAGTTTTAAAAATCCTACAGGAAATTCCTGACATGGCACCAAAACTATCACAAAAGCTCACATGGATGGAAATAAATTATACATGTAATATTGAATTTATATTTTGCATGATGGTCATTGAACAAATTCAACAAAGGTGTCCCAAATCTATTGTTCATAGTAGTATCAATATTCTGTGTTTGAAATGAAGAAATGGTGGGTCATGGAATAAAGGCCACAGCCGTTCATATTGAAACCCTGGTAGATTGTACTGGGCTGGTGTATTACACTGACCCTGCATAATATATACTGTGTTGTTTTCTAGTACTGTGATATCGCCTGTAATTACATCTGAGGAACAAAAGGCCAACCTTGTGAAAAAAAAAAGACTAATGCGATAGTCTCGCGGTAGAGAGCGATACGTTTCACACGCAATGAGATCAGGGCGTTTAGAATCCTTCTTCCACGAAGTATGGGAAAATCTTTTCTAAATTTATCACACACCAGTGAACCGTTTAAACATGGTGTTTGAGATATATATGACGTTTCTTGTATGCAGATTGCACAATTTATGTGTATCGAGAGACAATACCAAAATCAAATTATCTTGTTCTGCCAAAACCACTCGAGAATTTCTCCATCACTATATTCAATTATTATCTTCAGAATTTGTTCAAGAAAATTGTTTTATATTTGATATTATTATTGCTACAATAATTTCCATTAATTGCCAAAAAGTAAATATGATCCTCCCTGAATTTAGTGATAATAATATGTGCTAAAGAATTCATATTCCATTTTCTACTACAATCATAAGACATAACACAAAACAAATCAAGAAAGGGGGGGGGGGGTGCAGAGGGAAAAGCACACCAAAGATAACTCAATCCCTAGGCTATATCGATGCCGGAAATTAATTGCCTTCTGGCCAAGTTGGGCAGGTAAATTCAGTATATTGTTGTTTTATTCTAGTGGTACGGAACCTAAATCTGTTGTTGCCCCGAACAGAGAAAAACATAAACAACTTATGTTATATTTGGTTGCCCATTCGGGCCAGTGGAATCAAGCATCAATGAAATGTGGTGGCCCAAAACCAATTTGTAGTGGCCATGGGCCAGCTGACCTGTGCTAAATAGACCGCTTCTGTAATGTATGCAAATAATATGCGTATGACGTCAGACTTCTCGTCGGCAAGCTTAACAAAAGTAACCATGACTTAGTTACTATTGTTAAGCTTGACGATGGGGAGTCTGACGTCATACGCATATTATTTACATACATTACCGAAGCGGTCTATTGGAGCACTGCCTTTATGCATGAACTCACGCAGACGCACTACCCAGGAACGCTAGACTATGGTTAGGGTACAATGATGAAATCTTTCTCTGGGATGAAATCCACAAATCTCCTTACATGCACAAAGCCTTCAAACAAGGTAAGCAGATTTAGAGTCAAACTATAAATATAGACATATAAACTGAGAACTGACATATCAAAGCCTGTGAATATAAGAACTGTAACAAAAAATGTGGGGGGGGGGGGGGGTGGTGGGGAGTCATTCATTTCACCGACTGTTAGGTAGGGGGGGGGGGGGGTGGGGAGTCATTCATTTCACAGACTGTAAAGTATAAACCTCATGTGTCATTTGAATAAAGGCAAATATAAACGCATTGCATCATGTGTGGGGGGTATCCTTGAGACTGACAATCTATATGAATGTAGCCTGTAGACAAATCTCATATTAAAGGTATACATTTCATTTTCATTAGGTGAGGCTTTTATTCAACAGATTTAGATGCAGTATGTTTTCTAAGAATTGATAGAGTATTCAGCCAGGAACAGAAAGGAAAATAATTATAATTGTTATCATATCATCAAGTATACTAATCAATATACTACAGAGCTACTGGATGAACTAATGGATCCCTAAACAGGGTCTTGGACTGTGGGGCCCATGTTGGGGCCCATGTTAGGGCTTCCGAGTGCTAGGGTCCACAGACAAAGCCTCATCAGGCCCATGCAGTTGCAGAAAGAGATTGTAAGTCAGAAAATCTGTGCATTTCTACCAATCAGATTTGCTCATTTAGAACAAATGATCTGAATTAAAACTGATTGTATCTCTTTCTGCAACGGGGGCCCTGGACTCAGGAGACTATATCCCATTATGGGTCCATCCACCAGGGGTCCTTGGACAAAGTCCCATCAGGTTTACCAGGGGGGCAGCGCCTGCAGAAGCTGTAGAATTTGAAGGGTCTTCAAAAGGTCTTTATGAGCTATTTCTAACGCATCAAAATTAATTCCCGCTGCCAAGTGAGAAGAGGACATACAGTAATAGGTCTAGAACCTACCGAAGGTGATCCAGAACCCAAACATGAATTACCTCCCAGTCAAGAGTGGTTAATCCTCATTTCCTCCAAGGATTGTACTCCTACTCCTAGTACAATCCATGTTTCCTCATGCATGCACCTATATTTGTGTCATGATGTTGTTCGTTGAGAAAGACTGAGAAGGGCACTCAGTTACACTTTGTGTACTTCAGAGATATCTATGTTTTCAATTTTGGAGCCTTGCAGACCAAACCAAATTGAGCTTTAGATATAAAACAAAATAACCCTCCAAATTAAAAAATAGTGTACAACTCCATGTAAGGTGAAATAATGACAAACAATGTTTAGATTTAAATAGTGGCTTAAATATGATCTTGTTTTGTCATGTTTTGTTTGTATAAGGAAATAGCACAAAAGCATGTTATGCTTCCCTTTTTCCTTGAATTCACTTGCTAATTATATTATTTTGTTGAATGTTAAAGTTATGATAAATTTGTACATGTATATCAATGTGTAAACATGCAGTGTGAATTCTAAATAAATGTTCTTGAAAAAAAAAAAAAGATTGATAATCATCTCCAAGTGCTTCACATTACAATAGCTTACTGTATGTAATTCTTTTGTACCCAAGTACTTTCTTATACAAGTTTTTCCTTCCTGTAAATTAAAATATACACCATACAAAACATAACCTCTCTACAGCCTTTAGCCTTGGCTTTGCCTTCCTCATGTCCATACAGGTCTGTCAAAATGCCATACAGGTACATGTACATGTACGTCATAGTAGGGAAAACACCTGGAAACCAATTCCTTCCACTTCTTATTCTCATATAAACCAACATCTACATGTTTATACATGTGTATGAAACTTGCAATTATTGAATTGCGGGAGAGATTTGTATTAAGATATCAGGATTCTAAGGAATAACTCCTTGGTCATGGCATGGTCATGGTCATACTACTAGGGAAATTACCTTGTAAACCAAATCCTACCGAAGTGTATTTTTAAAGGGATCTATTAACATTGTCAAAATCTGCAAAATTTACTTAGCACTCTAGTGGTTCTCACATGCCTAATATAGCAAATTTGTATTACCAATAAAAGTATGGAACAAGTTTTGTTTTTTCAAATTTTAATGTCCCTCAAAAATATTCTCTAGTGGAGAATTTTAACTGTGTACAAAGTCAACGCAATGAGTGAGTGAATATCACTTTGCATTTTTTGCTCATTACTCAGTCATAGGACACTCATTTACCATGGAATTTTCACACATCACTCATTGGACATACCAGACCACACAAAATACACATTGTATCAACCCTTCAATCAGTTTTCGGTTTTGCACATGTCAATAAAGCTACTATACCCCTTTAAACATTTGCATAAGATTTGCGGCACATATGAATGTGTGGGAGAGATTTTTTGGAAAGATTTCAGAATTTGAATCCTGCCCTCCCTCTCCCCTTCCTCAACAACAAAAACAAAATTTACAAGGTGATTGGTTATACTGCGCCTCACCTGTTCTAATCTACAGAACAAACTTCCTAAACCACACGGCTATAAATAGCATCCGTGATACGGCTTGTCACAACCATTTTTTTTGTCTACAAGTTTTGACTTTCCTGTGCATTTCCCATGTCCATGTCTACTCACGTCATGGAGGTCTTACATGAAGTACCTAGAAACATTAGGGGTTTTTCGCAAAATCTATGGAGGACATCTAGTACGCTAATCTCAGCAGGTGGTCGTACTCAGTCCGAAAATCCCCCCGTACCGTGGAAATCTACGATGGTTGTCGGCTGAATTAGCGTTGGGTGTAGAGCGAGTACGGAGCGGTGTGGTCAGCCCATAAAAGTATACTACTTCAATGTGTCAGATAATCAGCGTGCTTGTTCACTCGAGCAAGGAGACGTTCCCGTATTCTTCAGTGCGAAACTGCAAATAGTTTGCGACGGTAGCCAGAGTACGGGTACGGTCACAGCCGACTGCTTCCCCCGTACTCAGCACTTCTGTAGCATTTGCAAAAACCCCATATTGTCAGACTCGGGGGACACATTGCAAAACTGTTCAATTCGGTGGTAAAATAGTCATGATAATAAACCCCTCCAAAAAAAATAATCTGCAATTCAAGTTTGAGCGTTGTTATTAAATGATCCTACTACTTTAAATTGATGTAATCCTGTTTAGTCCCCTTTACATCGATGCCTCATTTTTAATGATTATGTAATTATGGAACGTGAAGTAGACCTGAATATGGAGCAATATCAATAGTGAAATGTTGCAAAACACAACGTTATTGTCAATGTGAATTCTCCATTTGCTTGGAGATGAGCTGTTATGAATGGTGTTTAGGCGGTCACACAATAACAATAACTCTATACACATTTACCAGGGCTCTTTTATGATTTTCAGGAGCTCTAGCTTTTTTTGGTGCATAATTTGCAATAAGCCCCCGCCCCCCCCCCCCCCCTCCAACCCGTGTATTTTGTTCACTGCCTCTTAAGATTAAGATTTTGCATGCATCACAAAGGCAGAAACAAAATAATCTAAATAACATGTACCTTGCAGAAGTAAAGTGACAGGAAAGGATGGTGTTTCATATTACTGCACATGATTATCTGTTGGAGAGAGAACCAATGTTTTCTAAATCAAGCCATTTATAATAAGTTATTTATTAACAGCTCATTTTCTACTACCAATGGAATGAGGAAGTCATTAGTCAAGTATGGTACAACATTCTCTAAATATCTTCATTCACATCATTTGAAGGAGTATCCTAAACATCAAGACTGATAAGGATTGAACATGCATGTGCAGTGCTGCAATAAAAATCTAACAGTATTATTACTGTTATTAAAGGGATGGTTCGGACGATTTCAAAAAAAATGTACCAGAATCTAAAAAAATATCCCGTCAGGATGATTTATACTTGATTGTTTTGTGTCTGCAATTTTTGATATTCATCGTCTATTTTCTGTATGCTTGCGATTTTTATCACGTGATCGCGTGACTCACCAGCCTCACTTTGCTTTGTATTGGCAGCAAAGTGAGGCATCGACGTCACGAATATTGCATGCTGGGATAGATCCTACTGGTGGCAGATTCGATCAAGAACTGTTACCTTATTTAGTCCAAAAGTTATTGTGAATGATCCAGTTGGTCTTTTTTCGTCGGGACAAAGGCAATATGTTGAACAAATATTGTTTCTTTGATTGGTAAATGCTGAAAATCGTCCGAACCCCTCCTTTAACAAATATTTAATCCTGCATTATTTCTAAGTCAAATAATGCCATGACATTAGTCAAGTTAGCTACAACATTCTCAAAATATCTTCATTCACATAATATGCAGGATATCCTAAACATCAAGACTGATAAGGATTGAACATGCATGGATAGCAATACATCTAAAAAAAATCACTGTTACGAACAAAAACTGAAATCCTGCATAATTTCCAGAAATATGTTGTATATAGTTGCTGGAAAATTGCATATCATTTCCTTGTGTTAACATGTTGACCTGCCATAGTTTTGGTTTTGAATATTACTTGATATATGTAGTGGGAAGCATGACATGGGAAATACATTAGTAATGTATTAACAATTGTCATATTAACTTCCTTTATTCTCTGCTTATCTACTTGTACATGTTGTAGTTGAGGTAAAGTGTAACATAGTGTTCACTCATAAGAATATAGTATTCTGAAATATCTTAACATTTTGTAAAGAATTTCTTATTCTAATAAGGTAGCTTATTCGTCTTGAATCCCTTTAACCCTAAAAGGGCCGGGCTATTTGAGGTCTTCAGCAGGCCGGGGGGGGGGGGGCCATTATGGCCCCCCCCTAAGATCTCGGCCGCAGAGCGGCCGATCGCCGTGAAAATTTGCACGCATGATAAGTGAAGTGTATAGAATACAATGGTAATTTTTTAAAAATTAGAAAAATTCATTAATTTGCATATTTATGGTAATTTATGCAAATAAGTCATGAAATTAATATTTTTACCCATAAATCATATGTTATTCATAATTAAACTCTGGTTTTCACTACATATATTCTTTAGAGCATGTGGAATAATAATACGACAAAAAAATTAGGAAGAGCCAGGTTCTTCCTTATGTTTTCTATTGTTTTGATAATTTCTTATGTATTTCTTTGTTTTTTAAACTTATGTATTTTATTGTTTTTGTTGTTTATTTTATTTCTAACTATAATTTAAGTATTTTGAACCCCCAAAACAACATATAAATGTAAACAACACTGAAAAACCAATGATAAACCTCATTTTACGAAAATTGATATTTCCATATATATGTTTTGTAAACAAATCACGAAATTGAGCGATTTTCGGGCTGACATGCATAGACAAAAGGTCACGTGACTTTGTAACGGTATGTCCGATTTTCGAAATTTTTGTTTTAAAATGTGCGCAAGACCCGAAAGAAAAATGTCACGGAGCAGCGGCGGGTCATCTTACAGCGTTTTGGAGCAATAAAAAAAATCACGGAGGGGGGGGGCCATTATGGCCCCCCCCCCCCCGGCCCTATTAGGGTTAAGCCATAAGGTACTAAGGTAATAACCCAAAATAATCAGACTTGGGTCAAGGAAGAATGCATGCTATCTTAAAATCAAATTGTCTTGAATGGGTCAACTCATTTTTTTGGGGGGTGGAGAGAGGGGGGGCTTAATTTTTAATCAGTGACAAAAAACTACCACCAGCTAAAGTGATTGTATGCTTTGGTTTATTTTGGATTTTACGATAATACACAGGGTGAAATTCTCACGCAAATAGAATAATGGTAGTAAATATTTCAGGGGCTACACTTCCATTATCACGGCATAAAAATGGCACCCTAAAACTGGTTTACATTGAAGTCTATGCACATATTAGGGGCTCTTTTCTGATTTCTGGAGGAGAGGGGGGGGGGGGGCCTGTTTGGCACTGTGTATTTTTGTCACTGCTTAAATGTTGTAGGGATGCCACTAACACAGGCAGGATTCACGCTCAAACAAACAGAGCACAGTACACACAGCTGACCATATTGGCCATGAATGCTAAACGCTTCTGTCGTGGTCTACATCCATTTTGGTCAACTCTCACCTTTTCTACCAACATGACATCCAAAGTCATGAATTTAGACATTAAATAAATCAAAACAGTTTCAGACATCATGTAGTAGACCAAATGGGTGTAGTCCAAGGCCCAGTTGCAGAAAAAGATACAATCGATTGTAAGTTAGGCCTACAATTAATTGTAAGTCAGAAAATGTGCGCGTTTCAGCCAATCAGATTCGCGCATTTAGAACATAAAATTAGATAAATTGCAACTTTACAATTGATTGTATCTCTTTCTGTAATGGGGCCCAAATGAGACATAGACCAAATAAGACTTCCCAAGACGTTGACTGACTGGGTGAAGACCAAGCAATGATAAACCTGCTGAACTGACTGCACTGTCATGGGTAAGGACTACATATGTATGTACATGAGGTCCAATGAATAATTCATTTGCCACAGGAGACAGTTCATGCATTTATAAACCATCCTCAAAGGCACCGGTTAGCAAAGCAAGAGCATCATCAGCTTCTCAAAGAGAGGGGGGGGGGGGGGCCTTGAGAGGTAGTGAAGTGAACGAGGGGCCGGTGTCTTCCCCTCCCACTGTAGGGAATGCCAAAATAGGGGCAATTTAATGACGCCTGTACTCTTTTTCATGTCATCATAATCTGTAGTATAGACTCTAAGTCTATAATCAGAGAAAACTTAAAAGCATAGCACTGGAGGCTGTGCAATATAAACAAATCTATCATCACAGTGATACAATGTATGCTAAAAAGTGCACAGGGCCACAGCCTCTACAGTATTGACATACTCTGCAGTCCAAACAACTGAATATTATCATAAGGAATTCATTAATGTGATTGCCCTCCCAAGTCTGAATGTTAGTGGTTGTATGCTGCAATCAAAATGGAATAATCAGTTACATAATGTACAAGTGTTTGATGTGCAAGGGAGGGAGGGTGCCAGCTGGTTGGGCGACATTAGCCCATTGCCTACGAGGAACCTGGCGGGCCCTGAATCAACTCTATGGAAATTGCCAAATCTAGTAGGGAACAAGTTAACCCATTGCCTACAGGAACCTGCTGGGTGCTATATTAAAATGTATGGGGATTGCAACATCTAGTAGGGGACAGGTTAACCCATTGCCAACAGGAACTTGGTGGTCCCTGAATTAACTCTAGTAGAGAACCAGTTAAAATGGGTAGGGCAATGTGGCATACATGTAGGCGCTCAATCTCAGTTATCTTTTCTGTAATAAACTTCATTTACGCCCTGTCCTAACTAACAACGTTCATTTAACATTAAAGAAGCATATTAATGCTAATTTGACAAGAATTATCACTTGTACATTTTATAATTAAAACAGCATATGCCATTGAGTCATTTATTTTTACATTGAAAGTTTTTGAACAGGGGAAACCTGATCACATGCGTATATTTAAGTGACTTTAAATGTGAGCCAACTGTACTTAGCATCCCAGCTCAAATGACATTAATGACTGTTCTGAAGGCAGGGAGACACGTTCAGCCAAGGGCAGGTGGTAACTGGAGAAGGGGAGGCATTTTAATATTCCCATTCAACTACCATGGTGCATATAGAATGCTCCAAGCACATTCGGTATTGCTTTTCTGCATCTTTTAATTCTTCAAATGTCAGAGTAGTGCAACTTCAAAGACAAATTTGTTTAGTATGTTGCAAACTCGCATCATCTCAGGACTATTGCATACAACTTTGAATTTGATCGATTACAATGTTCTGCATCATGCATGTATGCGATTAATATCTCAAATGGAACTGTCCATTACATGAGAGTTGTCTATTTTGCATTAGCTCATAAATCAAACTCACAGCAGTTGTTATGTCTCATGTTGTTTCATTTCAAAAACTTTTGCTTTCTGTTTACTGATAAGTGCAGAATTCCTGTCACTACTAGTTGTATATTTCCTCTTGGGTATTACTAATAATGGAAATAATCAATGATTAAAAAAAAAAAACACTATCAACTGTTTTGACTGAGCACTGGAGGCTGCCATGTTTCCCAACTGTACCATAATGAAACGTCATCTGAGCGTGCACTAACAAAAGTGGGTTATGTAACCACTGTTGTTGAATCTGCTGCTATGTCAGTGGTTACGTTGACTACCTGTTTAACATATAGCCTAATCCAATATATGCGCTCTCACTCTCTCTGTCTCTCTCCTATACTGTACTCTCTTGCCATTCTGTTATGGATCTCTGCAATTTATTCATGAAACATGATACATAAATGATATACCTGCTCCTGTTCCACCCAACAACCCTGCACTATTCACACAACAGTACAGAGCAGGTGCATCATATAATGAACAACACTGGGAGGCATTGCATCACATTGCAATTTAAAGGGATAGTTGAGTTTTGGTAAAGAGAGTACAGTTTTGGTCAAACTGAATTTTAGTAACCCAAATCTGCACCATTACATTACAAACTAATAGTTATAACTTCACCATGCTCAAAAGGAATACAAAATTACAAATAACTACATAAGTAAAAAGCCTGTTACAGTTACCATTCAAAAAGAGCTGTTAAAATTGAAGAGGGCGCTTTTTTACACACTTATCGGTTTCAACCATTTCATATAAAATATTGTGCATGTGATGTTTTGTTGAAATAGTGATTAGATAGAGAGATAATCAACAACTATTTAGAACCTCTTTTGTAAATTTTTGAAAAGAGGAAGCATTTTTTATATTTTTTAACGGCTGGTTCAAAATTATCAAATAATTGTGGGGCCCCACAATTATTACAAATGGTTATGTTTATGGATATTTCAGCCATTTCTAAACCGATTTTGATAAAATAAAATGTATTCTGTCATTAAAATTGTATGCTCTTTCGAATTTGACACTCCGCTTTTCATTATCTCGCAAAAAAATTATTTTGTGTAGCGCCTTCTATACCAAAACTCAACTATCCCTTTAAGCCACTCACTCCCAAGTTCCCATAGGAAAAAAATAATAATATTTATTTTTCTGGGGCTATTTTTCAAGTTTGCCTACAGGTATGAGAGTAGCATGCTAAAGTTTGTTTTGCATTCAACTCTATGCACGTTTACAGGGGCCGGTTTATGATTTCCTGGGGCTCTTTTTTGGCAATTTAGGGGCGAATTCGCCCTTAGCCCCCGTGTATTTTTTCACTGGTTCCCATAGAGTTTATATAGGGTCATGGGCGTAAATCTGTCATTGATACCCATTCAACAGGGGGGATGATCTATTCATTCATCCCTCCCTGATGAATAGGTATTACGTAAGTATTTACGCCCATGTATAGGGTGCACTACGTTCCTGCAAGCAAAGGGTTAATTTAACCATGTCTTTATGGGGTTGTTGACTGATGTTGGTGGCGTGGCATTCTTGAAGAGGCTCTAATAAACAATCCAACATAAATGTAAACAGTACTATCATCAAAACAATGTGGCCTGATATAGTTCCAAAGATAGTTAAAAGAATAAAAACATTAAAATGTTTTGTCTTGATAATGATATGTTATTTGAACACTTGTGCAATCACAGTCACAAATTTCATAGAGCGTCATTTTGTCATGACATCCTGTTCGTATCTTCTCATGTAAATGAAACCAATTAGTTATTACAGGGAAATGAAGATATTTTCCAGAATGCGACACAAATAGTTAACATAATCGAGCTGGTATTGTAATTCAATGAAATGTAATAATTAGTGTATGATTTTAGTTTCCACTCAGTATATGATAAATTCATCTCTGACATGTACATAGATACCTCTCAGTACCAAGTTATTAACTAACTCCTTGCCTACTGGAACCTGGTGGGTCCTGCATTACTGTACTCTATGGAGATTGCACAATCTAGTAGGGAACAGGTTAACCCATTGCCTACTGTATTAACTCTATATGGAGATTACAACATCTAGTAGGGAACAGGTTAACTCCTTGCCTACTGGAACCTGGTGGGTCCTGTATTAACTCTATGGAGATTGCACAATCTAGTAGAGAAAAGGTTCATGCTTTAGACATACATTTATATATTTCACACATCTGCGCACATGGTGATGACGGGGTTAAACTGATACACTGATGGGTCATTACTCAAGGCTCGGTCACATATCACCAGATAGCGTAAATGTAAATGCTTGACGAAGAGTAACATTTTCAATCCATTCCTATGCGTTTTTTGTCCATTCTGTGTCAGGCGATGTACATTGATCTATCCGGCAAAACATGTTTGTGCATGAAGCGATGGAGATAACTTTCACCACCGGATAATTTGATTTTGCAAATTTTCTATTCGTCGCGCATTCATTTTACGCTATCTGGTGATATGTGACCAGGCCTTCATTAGTGATACCACATGCAGGTTCCATCCAGCACATGAAGGGCCATCAAAAACCTTTTGACAAGCCTTGTGATGAGAAGAAAGGGCCATGCATAATATTAATAAGAGAGTGAATATCTATTGCATTATGATATTGTACACACTCACACATGTACGAACAATGAGAAATTATAATTTGCATGCATGTTGTAAGTTATTTGAATTAAAGTACTGAAACATATATACATGTATGTGTATCATACTGAAAACACATAGGTTAGTTGTTTTCTCTTTATTTGTGTTTGTTTATTGTGATGAAGATGGCAATGGTGCTAACAATCATTATTATGAGTTATAATGATGATGACAACAATGATAACATTGCAGATGATGATGATGACCATGAAGATAATTCTCATGTTTTCTCCTGCTCTTAGAATGTACATACATGTACAGGTTGGGAATTCTAAATGAACACAACCACTTAACTACAGTATGCTCATACTGAAGCAGTGTTTGCATACCTATCAAAGGGGCTTTTATGTTTATTTTTTCCTTGCTATCAACTTCCCGTAGCCAAAATATACTCATAGCCGAAATATTTACGCATTCACGAGTGACAAGTGAGAAGTTGGACTCTACGTCAATGATAAAGAAATATTAAAGCGCCCTATCTAAATAATGAGTTTATATCTAATGCTGATAACCAGAGTCCTCTTGCAGATAGATCAGTTTACTAATCATACGTACATACATGTACACTCAAAATATGTTTAATTTAAAGTGTAAATAAGATCTACATTAACATGTAAATGCATTAAAATTAATGTGTTTGCATATTAATGTGTTCAAAGCATCAAGTTGTATGCAATGTATGTTAGTCTATTCACCACACAAAGTTGAATTTTAGACACTACAATATACATCATTCATTCAATCACTTATGAAATATAGTACAATTTGAAGTTACAAAATAAATACATGGATTTATATGTGCCTACATGTGATTTTGTTTATGTTACAACATTATATGGATAGTGTGACAGTGGTGTAAAGAGTCAGACAAATTTCTCAAACAAATATCGAAGAGACAGAATCTGACAGAAAAGTGAAAAGTGACTTTATAACGACTGGAGAGGATGAGAGATGAGACGTATAGTTGGATAACTGGGGATGACACTTGTTTCATCTTCTACATCTGATGAGCTGAGAAAAGGATGCCTATCCCCCTTCCATCACGCAGACACGGTGTGTAGAGGCTGTGTATGCATCGTTCAATCAAGGAGGCACTCTCTATCCTACTATACTTTCCATCAAGTCCTAATGCACTGCGCAGTCGCTGGGCCGTCAGTGTATATCCTACTCAATAAGGAACAGACATAATGCATAACACACTGGTAGCCATACTCAGGTTTCCTTCGATATAGCAAGGATGTATAAGAAGACTTTTTAATAATAATACCTCCTTGGGTAATAATAGTAGCCACCGAGTCAAATATTTCCAATTATGTTTCATCATCATAATGCATCCCTTGCAATGATCTTTCAATATATTTGGAGAGAGTTGTTTAGATAAAAAGTATCGCAGCCATTCTCAGGGATTCTCAGGGATCCCCAGGGGCAAAGACTTCATAAATTTGCCATTAAGTTTAATCTAGGAGTTGTTTATGTTCATGTACATGTAATAGGAACTTCTTGGTTAAAATCATAACCATAACAAGCCTCACGTGTGATAATTTTTCACTATTTCTGACGAGTTGTTGAGACTATTAAAGTATCATATGATTGCTTAACTCACTTGAAGAAAATTAATTTTATAGTAGCAGTGTCCCCCCTGTAGTAGCATCAGGTAATTAACCCAAAGTTCATTTGTATACATGTAGTAGTAACTTCATGATTGGTTTACGTGCGATAAAATTCAATATTTATGACGAGTTGTTGAGATCAAAGTATCATATGATCGCAGAAATCACTTGTAGGAAATCAGAGCTAATGCATTTTATAGTAGCAGTGTCCCTGTAGTAGCATCAGGTAATTAACCCAAAGTTCATTTCAGTGTCATCAATTCATTGATGAGATTAACAAAATACCCACTGACCCCCCACCCCTTTCATACTCATATGCTCTATAGCCATTTGCGCGCTAAAAATATCTATTAAATTAGCAGGCATGGATGTTCCATCTGCGTTGCAGAGGAGGGAACTATCATTTAAGTGCATTGATGTCCAAAGATATTACAAAACCATGATTCTTAAATTTGTTAAAGTACCGTAAACCGGGGTGACTTTGGCCACCAGGTTGACTTTTGCCACTTTTTGAGATAAATGTATTTTCATCAAGCCTCACTTTTAACTTTAGAACAAATTGTCTCAAATATATTCCTATAGGGTAATGTATATAATTAGAAATAAGTTCTAAAGAGTGAGACTTTATGAAAATACATCCTTATGAAAAAAGAGGCCAAAGTCACCCCGGTTTACGGTCGGACATGTAACAGGCTAAACAAATACATTTTTTGTAAACAAAATATGTGCGATAAAGCCGATAATTCCCTTTTAGGAAAATTGACACATAATGAAACTAACTCGAGGGCACATGAAGCTTAAGTTAAGATCTGTCATAATATCAAAACTAATACATCATAATATGTATGAGAGATATATAAGAAAACATTTTTGAGAAAAAAGGATAATGTTCAAATGTGGCATTTATGAAGTGCACTGGATAAGTATAGTTCTACAATAAGCCTGCAAATGCAAGGATAATATCCTTAATCTCCTTCACCACTCAAACATGTATGACCATCGCCACGAAATCGCCCACTCATCGCCTTTTTAAACATTTAACATTTGGCATTGTTATTATTTAATGTGTACTTTTTAATATTTTGATAAATCAGATTTTAATAAATCAGATGTCTCTGATTTTAATAATTTATCTTGTAAATGGTTTTATGAAACAAATGTGCAATTCAGCCTTTGGTTGCTAGTCATTTGAATGAATAAACTCTTTTTTAACTTGAACTCAATAAATGTTCATCAGTCTGATAACAAGCCTACCACATTTGTCCAACTATATCACGTCTATACACTGTACGTCATTTAAGAGACCATTACGTACTTACAATGTATAATGTACATACTACGTAGTATTATAAATTCTTACCAGGCCAATCAATAATATCTGGTTACATGCATGATGTCATGCATTAATTCTGTGTATGAGAGATATAAAGTACACACAGTGTAAACAACTGCTACATGTACACATCACCTGAATTTGCCAGTATTTTCAAGCTAAATTACAGTTTTCGGAAACACCCCACACGCACAAAATGAAATGTACGCAACCATGTGAAAGAAGATATTTTTACTAATATGGGCTTATACAAATTTGGCCAGGAAACCGCCTACTAATTGATATATTTGCAAAGATGGAAAAAGATCAATGCATTGATCGATATCGCCGACGGTTGTATTTTTAAATGTTCGTCCGCACATTACATACGCAAAGCACGCGCAAACCCCAGCGCACGTGGCAGAACGGCTAGCCAATCGGCTGTCTGCAAGATTTGCGGCGGCTAAGTTCCGGCAGGCCAAACAGGCTGTGCGCCGTTCAATCAAATCGGCGGCGGATGGAATTCCCCTTAAAATGTAATTCATGCATTTTGTTTTTCTTGTTCAGTGGGGCAACCAAATAAAAACAAACTATGAGATGCTTTTATTAGTTTGGGATAACCCCCATTCCATTTCCCATTCTTCTAAATTATGTTAGATCTGTCCTGGAATTCCCCTTTCTAGTTAGAGATGTCTTTCCTTGTACAAATTACCAATTTCTATTATTAAAACTAGTATACATACCAAGACAATAAGACAATTATACAAATAAGGAAAGAGGTGTGCCTAACTGAAACATAGCCTGAAATTCCTGAATACTGTAAAAAAATACAGTGTTTATTTCTACCTCCTGTATAACAGGAAAGTCAGAAATCAACAATGACCTATTGATCTAGAAACTGATTCCTGTCTCAAGTATTATCTTACATTTTTTCCAACTATGGCGTACATTATAGTCTGCTTAGAATGAGAGCAGCGTACGTTGGTGTTTGGCTGAACAGAGTTCTGCATATCATCATGTAGTCTGAACATTCTATATTTAATGGCAAATTTGTATATAATTAGGTCTAATATATCCATAACAACCAAAAGTGTGATAAATTAGGTTTCTACAAGTTTATAATAAGTACAAATAGAGACTTTGCACCCTACTCTTTCTCAACCAACAATACATGTATGTTAAAGCCCGGTCACATATTGCCGGATAGCATAATCGGATGCCCGTCGCCGAATAGAACATTTGCGAAATCAAATTATCCGGTGGTGAAATTCGTCTCCATTGCTTCATGCGCAAAACATTCTACCAGATAGTACAACGTACATCGCCTGCCATACAAAGGACAATTAACGCATACGAAAAGATCGAGACGAACAGATTGAAAATTTCACTCTCCGTCAAGCATCCGTTTACGCTTTCGGGTGAAATGTGACTGGGCCTTTAAATGGTTCATGGTTCATGTACGTGAACTTGCACGTTCACAAAATATGCTTTAGGGTTTGAATCCTCTCCCAGGTCTAATTCTAAACAGCTGGTAACAACAGCCTACAAAGTCTGTCTTTGCTTGGTGTACCTTGTCAACTAATAAAACAGCTGGTTAAAAGTATAATTTACTGTAAAAGGTATTAAATGTGGACATAGTCTTGATAAAAAAACATATTTGTCACGTTTAATAACCACGTCTAATGACCATGTTCAATGATCAAGAAGTATTTTGTATTTACTACTGTATACAAAATTTATTTTAACATTAATGTTTACATGTATAGTGTCCATGAACACTCTGAATGTTTACTGTCAGAGCAAAAAATAATGATAATACTATATCATATTGGTTGTACATGTATAAAGATATTAAGCATGTTTAAACCGGCTTAGTAAATCTGTGCCCAATACTACATGTAGCTGTGTATAATATAATTTCTTTTTTGAAGTTTTGTCTTATTCAAACAGTACAAATAAGGGTTATTCACCACCGATATATAGTAAGAATAATAAGCTGTATATTCATCAGACTCCCAGGCAGTAGTTCCCCTGACACTGACAGTCAAGTCAAGTCTGGGCTATTCTTGACCGGGCCAATTAGGATAAATTAATCATCAGGGCATAATTAATTGCTTGTCCCCAGCGAGTGACAGTTGTGGGCTCAGGGGAGGCAGGCTCTACGCCACAGTTGGGACAACTCCCTTTCCCACCTAACAACACTCATCCTGGCTGGTTAACCCCTCGCATTCCTTGATGAGCAATAAACTGGTTTGCTACAATCATGCTAATGCATTCAAATTTTAAGCATATTCTTCTATTTGTATATATTGTACATTTTAATCTATTGTTTGTTTATCATTCGTGAGAGTTATCCTTGCTCTAAAACACATTTTATGATTAATTTGTTTTAAAAAATGCTCTTACATACAAAACTATACTTTGAATGCCTTCATTATCAGCATTTCCACAAAGTCTGTGTTAACTAATAGAAGAAATAATAATAATGACTAATAGAAGAAATATATCTTTTTACAATTAATTGTACTAACTTGTAATGGTACAAATTTCCTTGAAATCCAATCCCTTACTCTAAATAGTCATGTACAATGTACATTGTAAGATAATACAACCAGTAAAAATACATTAAAAAGTTGATTACCACTTCTATGGATACATGTTCCATCATATACCAGCAATATTATGAAAGAGTTCAAATGAAAATTGTAAGGATTTATTGTGCTTCATTGACACTCTGACAGGTTGATCTCATATTTTGATAGAGTCTGCAAATTTATGAAATTAATGGCCAAAACTTCTAATATCACTCAAATAAGTAAAATACCCCAGTATAATTACATTAATAAACCAAGTAATCTCTTCCAAAAGCATTTTGCAATATGGCTGAGAACAGACTGACCAGTCTTTGTGTCCATCAAAATGAAATGTGAATTGGATAATTTTTCTGGCTTCTAATGCATCATTTAGTTGGTTTCCAAATATGTCTTGTTTTTATCATTGATCATTGGAAGTATACTACAGCATATAATGTAGTTGAATCCTTTGCATTTGATATAATTCATATCATCAAATGGTTTGCATGTTTGCCATTCACGACTATTTGAATAAAAATGTGTTAGAACTTTGGGAAGATTTTGCACAATGCGGTCATTCTGTCTAATTACTGTATTACATGTATACATACTTACATTAAATTACAATAGAATAATATGGTTTATTGTATTTGCTCTTATTACAGCAATTCAACCCTGAATGAAGAACCACAGTGGGTGTAAACATCTCTTTTGTAAACACAACAAGACATAGTTGTCATTAATTATGTTTTTTTCACCAAAAGATTGTGTACTGCGCGCCACTATGAAAATTTTGTACCTAAAAAATGAATAAACATCATGGAATAAACATGTTTAAGATATGTGTTAAAGATATAAACGCTGTGTGAAAACGATGTAATAGCTTCTCCGAGAGAAAATCCGTTGCTAGGGAGAATTGATTGACGGCCAAGCTGACATCCTTCAGGGTAATAAAAATACCATAAAATTGCCAGACCCCAGAACGCTCGGACATTTTATTGCCTATACGACCTTGTAGGCGAAGTTTTCTGGCCTGGTCAACTGGGTCACTTCACACGAGTACAAATTCTGCCCAATGTATATATGTTCCCACCATACATCTACAAGCTCAGGAAGAAAACTAACAATAACTTTATCAGCTTAGGGATGTCTATCTAAATCAAAATAATGCTTGAAGATTGAAAGGGGGAAATATGTATTTCATATGTTATCGTAATTGTGAACATTAGAATCAACACAGGCTTAGGCCTATACTGTTCTTGGATCATTGGCGTAGGGTCATTTTTCACTGGGGGAGGGGTGGGGCTGAGGTCTTTTGCCCGAACTTTCTCATTTTAAAGCCCAAAGGTACTCCCTTTCAATTGCTCTCATAAACATTTCAATTTCAAAATATTTTATTTATAAGTCTACCGGCCGGGGGACATTTTGACTTTTTAGAAAAATTGAGTATTTATTAGAAAAATACAAACAAATGCCTTTTAGACTACTTTGAATAAATCTAAATAGTTTTTAAATAGTTGTTGATGATATCTCTATTGAATCGTTATTTTTACAAAACATTAAATTACAATTTTGTATACAAAATAGCTAAAAACCAATTAGTTTTTAGAAAGCGCCATTTTGAGTTGTAACGGCTCTTTTTTAAAATAATGGCAGGGTTTTCATTGAGTAGTTTGTAATTGTGTTTGCCTTTCGAGCATGGTATAGTATAACTATTGTAGTACCGTAATTGATGTGGGTTTTGGTTACTAGTTTGACCAATACTCTACTATCCCTTTATTACATTACAGGGTAGGAAATATACGGAGGCTGAGGGCGGTTTTCCCCCTGATTTTCATAATAGCACCCTGAAATAAGTATGTTGCCCCTAAAATTACCATAGATTATTATGTGAACAATTTCTGGATATCCATCAGATTATAAAAGTAGCCCCCAAAAATAACCTGACAAGCAAAACAAAACACACACAAATGTTCTCGCATATTTGATGCCCGAAAACAATTTTGATCGTGATGATGTTGCCTGAATGTGACAGGATTGTGATTGCCTGTATCGTATTAAATGATTTACCCGAACTTCAGGAGAGTTTTGACCGAATATACATGTAGTCGTTTTGTTAACTCCAGCCTCGGGGAGGGGGGGGGGGGGGCTGCAGCTGCTCCCAGGCCCCCGCCTCCTACACCAGTGCTTGGAATGAGTTCATACTCCATAACCTCAGTCGCCGAATTCGTTTACTTGCACTTGCAGTCAGTGTTGGGGGAAAATGATTCAACAACATAAAATGCATCAAATTATACGCTTGCGATCATTTTGTTCCGTGTAGACTTATCAATGTGTTAAAACTATTCAAAGAAACGGACAGAGAACTTTGGCAAAAAATACACCCGGGCAACCAAATTTAAACCAGTTTATATGTTGTTTTACTTGCCCAAAATGAAATTGCAAGTGCTTTTGTCAATTGGATTTCACTTATGTATGTAATGTTTATTGGTGGATATCTTTTTTTGTCGCATTTTTAATGTATGGGTTGTGATTTCCAAGTTAGCAATTAAGTTAGAAACTAAATAAAACATCAAAAAAATGACACACATAGTTAAAAACGAAGAAATACATAAAACAATGTACCGTACTAACAGTAGGGAACATAAGGCATAACCTGGCACAAAACAAAAATTAAGGTTTTTCGTTCAATTGCATTCCATGCAGCTGGTATCATGCATATAATACGTAGCAAAAAACAATGTTTCATTATAGAACATAATGAATGGGCAAACATGCGAAAATTACACTCCAACTATTATAGTGATAACATTTTTGTTTTAAATTGCCATGAACATGCCACTGAATAAATTGAATACAAAAGTAACTTTATAATTTTTACTATCAACATGATCAAATACAATGTTCTACTTGTCTTGCAGGAATGATAATGAAACAAGACACAAACCCTCGGATATAGACAAATGTTTCGGTCTACATGTTTCGATCGATTCAGGGGAGGCATAATGCCCCCCCCCCCCCCCCTCCCATCCATCCCCTGGATGACTTGGAAGAGCTCAAAAGGCCAGACCTTGCATGGATCACTTGATATGATAGTGGGGTGAAACAATTGCCCTGCAATCAATTTATCAGTCAATGAATTAACCAATCAATCAACCGATCAAACATTTGATCAATAACATTCAGAAGACCCTTACACCAATTATCAATCAGTAACCAAGCGCCATCTTTGGGGTCAGGCGCGGATCTACGGGGAGGGGGGGGGGGGGGGGGTTAGGGGGTTTACACCACCCCCCCCCCCCCCCCCCCCCCCCCCCCTTGGGCTGCCAAGTGAAAATGTATCCGTGAAAAAAGTGAAAAGAAATCACTTACAGGGGTTCAAAATAGCAAAAAAAAAATCGCCGCTTCACGGCTCGTGGACAACCCCCCCCCCCCCCTTAGCAAAGAGCTAGATCCGCCCCTGGGGGTTGACTGAGGTACACCGAAGTAAATCGCTGGGAAAACATTCGAGTGCCCCCCCCCCCCCCCCCCCAAAAAAAAAAAAAAAAACACACAAATCCTCAAT
Organism: Echinarachnius parma; assembly: GCA_037951105.1. Lineage (NCBI taxonomy): Eukaryota > Metazoa > Echinodermata > Echinoidea > Clypeasteroida > Echinarachniidae > Echinarachnius > Echinarachnius parma. The sequence continues at coordinate 196,987 of JBAMJV010002235.1, read as the reverse complement.
GAACATTCACATAGATTAAATGTTTAACTTACCGATTATCTTATGAAAGACTATAAGCAGGCATGGTCACTGTCCATCAATGTTCATGTCTACCACACATCTCCAGGATACAGCAATAACATTGTTCACGTTGTGTGTATTCCCTGGCCAAATCATGGATAGTACTATCCATGGCCAAATGTTTAATCACTCGCTTGTATAACTTTCACAGAACAAAAATCCAGACTGTTACTTATGCCTATGGTAGACATGATATATCATGTTTTTGTAACGTTGGTAAACGATGTACTTGTGGCTGAACAGGGATATCCTATTTACCTGGGCTGAATGATATGATGAGTGTCAGAAACACATAATCCTCCTATTAGTGCACAAAGTATACTTTCCCAACGAAATGCATGAACATCTTGTTTGGCGCGAGCATTATCCCGCGAAAAATCTGAAATGTTTCACGAGGCGAAGCCAGGGTCGTAGACAGGGGGGGGGGGGGGGTTGCTTGTGTGTGTGTGTGTGTGTGTGTGTGTGTGTGTGTGTATTGGTGTGTGTGTATCTGTATACAAGATTGATTCTCGTGAACAGCAAATCCCCCTCACCCCGGTGTAAGAACCTGTCTACCCCACTGGCCCACAAGCTAACCCCGAACGAAAATATGCACGGATAGGCCTATAACATGTGGTTGGTATTTTCTCATGTTAAAGGAAATATTGTACAAAAGAATATTTATATATTTCCAAACTTCAGAATCCTTAATCACATTTTGTACTTTAAATTAGCACGACCCAGACACGTAAGTGATGGTATGTCATCGGACATGTGATCTGATTTAAGGATTCGAAACAGTTATAATAATATATAAGCGTTATACACATTCGGGTCATGAAATAATAATAATAATGACACAATACAAAACCCTACACTACCTTTAAACATGTAGTCGATAAAACAAAGTGACCATGAATAATGTGCTGCTTGGTCAATTGCCCCTCTGTTTATATCCAGGTACACCGGGTGACTCAAAAAAGGAGAAATATAATACTAAGTGGTTTCATTTACCGCATATAACGCATAGGCTATAATACCGCAGAGGCAACACCATCAACAGTTATACCCCATTACCATAATGAAAACCTGTTTCCTCTATTTTTGGCCCACTCTGTATAATACATAATCCAGTGGTTGAATGAGAAACTCGGCACAGTACTGAACGACCCCCAAGGGATGCAGGGCCTGTACAACATTCCTACATCAGTTTAAAGTTATACCAGGAGAGTGCATGGGTGCTCACATTTCCCTTTATACGGAGTTTTCGTAGTGTGAGTATAATCATACAGCTAAAGCATAGAACGAATTGTCTCTGGCAGGTAAATGAAATTAAATGAAATGGATTTATTGCCAATAATAATCAGTTCAATATTTATAATTTACAATAGTATGAATTAATGAAACATCTTGAATTAACAATACAGTAAAACGAATTGACAAAGGGGACTAACAAACTATAGCACAGTGCTAATCGAGGTTAGTCCCGAAGATAGTGAATTAAACCTATGATTAAACAAACAAAATACATTTCAGCTGAACTACTAGTAACTTATTTACACTATATACATAAACTGAATTTGTATAAATCAAAAAAGATAATTAATATATATACATACTTACAATATTTATGATAATAACAGATACATGAATAAATAAATGCACATTTATTTAATTATACTCGCTACAAATATACTGTTTTAGTGCTTGGCAAAATCTTTTCCACGGCCTATTATTTTCTCTTAAATTAGGTAACGAATCCCTTAAATCATGCATGCTTATCCCTATCATTAATGGCTCTGGTAACTTTGTTGAAATGTGCAAACAGGTGATGAATGGTTGACAAAATGTGTATTTTGTGATAATATGGGTCCACAATTTTGGCAAAATTGGCATAGAAGCAATTATTATCTTCAACTTCAAGGGGGACTCGAATCCTTTGCCCGAATATCAGGGGGAGGGGCGGAGCGACCATGCCCGAGGGCGCCCAAGGGGTGAGGGTGTGGGAGGGGTTATTCCCCCTACTTTAGGGAGCTTTTGCAATTTTAAATCGAAAACATGCAAACGAGTGCATACTTTTGAAGAAAATTTGACATACTTTAAATATCTAAAACCATAATGGAATTGCCCGTCAGCCCGCAGGTGTGATATTGATTGCCCGAATGTGAGATTTGTGTTGCCCAAACGTGGCATGTTGATTGCCCAAACGTGGCATGTTGATTGCCCGAACGTGAGTTATTGATTGTCCGAATGTGGGATGTTGAATGATAACCGTGAGAGATGGCTAGTGCCCGAATGCGGGATGTTCATTGCCCGAACATGCCGAATGTGAAATGCTGATATGGCGATCGAGTGCCTGAATGTGAGATGTGAGATATTGATTGCCCGAATGTGAGATATTGATTGCCCGAATATGGAATGTTGATTTCCCGAATAAGAGATGGCGAGTGCCCAAATATGATAATGCCGATTGCCCGAATAGCGATGCATTCTAGATCCGAGTAGGGAGGGGGGGGGGGGGGGGGGGGGGGTGAATTGATCAACGCATACTTGGAACTCTCCACAATTACAACCTTATCAGAGTGCGTTCTTAACTTGAGCCCAGCATATCAATACCAAGGAGGTATACCTCCTTGTCAATACACGGACATCTTCCAAAAGCAATAATCTTCTTTTTTCTTGCCCGATTATTTACTTTCATAGAGCATTCCCCATAATATCGATAAAAGCAATTGCAGTTTGTTTGGGTTTTATTGTCCTTTAAAGATTTTAAAAAATATTAACCTGGACATACATTTCACGTTATGTATGGACTTATTGTTATATACGATATGAAAGGGGGTGTCCCTCTCCCCCTGTATTCCCAACCCGCTTGCAGCCATGGATAATTGCAAATTTGGACATTTACTGTACTTTCTGAGGGGGGATTATTATTCAGCACTGAACATGCATTGTTAAAAGAGGAAGTTTTTCGAAGAAGTACGTTTTTATTTTTAAAATTTCCGCGGCCGGGATCTTAAGGGGGGGCATAATGCCCCCCCCCCCCCCCCCCACCTCCCCCACGGCCATATGAAGACCTCAAATAGCCCGGCCTTTTTAGGGTTAATAGAATGAACCCCAAAGATATCCACACATACTCCTCAATGGTAGACTACAGGGGAAGCGACCAAGAGGAAGACCATCAAAAAATATGACAGATTGTATACACATGATGAAAGGGGACTATGCCACTAAACATCTAAAGACGCATGTAACTCAAATACAATGAACATAATACATTTACATGAAGATGAATGAAGCGATTGTGAAACAGTAACTATCACACATCCAGGTGATGGTACGTACTGAAATGATGCGCCGGAAGCAGTTTTGGATTGGGGGGTGGGGGTGGGGGAGCAAAGACCTATCGGGGGCTCACAATTTGTTTTGTGATGGGGCTCATGTCCAACCACTCTCACACTCACAGGGTTGCCAACTTTGCGCCAGAGCTGAGAATGAGGCATTGCGAGGAAGCGAAGTGACTGAGCGGGGAGGGGGGGGGGGGGTGTTGGGAGGGGGTATCCCCTCTTACGGTAGGGAGCATTTGTATTTTTGTTTAGGCCAAATACAAATTTGTCAACAATTGTCAAAGCCGGGACCGAGATCCGTCCACAACATGAAGCCGAGACCGATTAAGACCGAGATCCTTAAAAATGTTTGATGCCGAGACCGAGATCCGTCCACAATTGTAACCAACTGATTTCAAATGGTAATACAGGGTTGCCCAGAAATAACGGAACAGGTCCCTATTTTTGTCATTTTTTACCAAGTCAGTGCCTGATAAATGAGACTTATTGCCCTACATACCACTGAACACACGAGTATTCCGCGCGCCATTGTTAGTATGCATTCATCTGTGTGCCGAGCGGTGCCGAGAGAATGGACATAATTATGGCGGGCAGTAAGTCTCAAATATCAGACACTGACTTGGTAAAAATTGACAAAAATAGGAACCTGACATGGTCTCACTAAAAGCGCCCTAAAACAAAAACTACACGTCCAAGATTACTTTTCTTGGTATCGTTGTTCATTGGAAAGGACACCCTATCCGATGGATATGACTGTTCATTTTGTTGCTTTATTTTGGGAAGTGCCCCGTTCCGTTATTTCTGGGCCACCCTGTATAGTCAATGTGAATTTCACCCTGGGAAGTTATCGATCCTAATAGACTCTTATGGGTAAAATGTCATGATGAGCCTCATTTGACCTTTGACCTACCTATGTGACCTTTGACCCCATAATATGATGGAAGCCAATGTAGGGCATCTACCAATCAAGTTTGGTTACAAACAGATGAAGGGTTGGAAAGTTATTCACATTTTTGTTAGCGTCACGGACGGACGGACGGACGGACGGACGCAATTTAGATCCCTTAGTCTCCCTCCACCTTCGCTGGGCTTGACAAAAATGGAGTGAAACCAATTTGATTTTAGAGATCGGTTGAACAGTTGCTTTAACATAATTTAAATTAAAAGAACACATGGACATTTTTTTTTAGATTCGCGATGAAGATCATACGGGAAAGTTGCTGAGGGGGTGGGGCATACTTGAAAGGGGCATCATGCCCCCTTTTCGGCCTTATCATGCTTAACATTAATGTAGGACACAGATAAGTGGCCTATTATGAAATATATCATTGATATCAATGTTTCATCTGATTGGGCTTTAAAAGAGATAAATATCACAGTTTCCACAATAAATAAGTACCTAGCTAACATTCTCACACGGATGCTTACTAATTGTTGGTATCATAATATTCATCGTGTCATTACTTGCTCTACAATGTCAGAATGTTTACAAACGCAGTATATTTTAGAGTTTGATCGGCAGCGAGAAATTATTTGTTTGATAGTACGAGTTCTTATGGGTCAAAGCGTGTCATTAACGCATACCGAAAATGATAAGAGTTATGACAGCGAAACTTGAACAATGCAAAGGTCATTATCTCATGTAATGCTTAAATCAATTACACATTTTTTTGATCTCTTAATCACATTAATTAATTAACAATTTACTCATCTCCTTAACGCCCTCTTGCGACGAATCAGGTTTAGGTTGCAATTGGTGTGTTCTAGGTACTATAGTGTGTTCTACAATCTACCGACAACAACGTACAATTAAATACAATGATACAAAATCACATAACGGTAAAAGTGCATGTTACAATCCGGGGGGGGGGGGGGGGGGGGCATTCGAATTATTTTTTGACGGGGGTATGCCAAACGGAATTCTAAAATGGGGGTCTTAAAAGCGGACTACAAGCACAGCATGTATGGTCTTTGGAGCTACAAAAAGGAGGGGTCTAAGAATCTAAAACTTAAAAACACATAGACTTGGAGCTACCAAATACCTACGGAAACCCTCAAAAAGGCTCAAATGGTTGTCCAAGGAGCTGACTAGAAGAAAAAATAATTTCGGGGTGTATGGAGGGGCAATTTTTTTAAAAATCGGGTATCATTACATAGGCAATCGGGTGTAAGCGGCACACACTCGTCTTACACTTAACTTTGTTGACATGTGCAATAAGTGATGAATGGTTGATGCAATGTATATCGTTGTTATCTTATATGTCCACAGGGTATTGTGTGAAAAATTAAAGTCAAATAGACACTGCATGGCCAAGTAATGAGCGAAAATACAAAGTGATATTCATTGCACTCACTTTGTACACGGTTTCAAAACTCCACCGGAGTTTTTCTTATCTGAATACTTTGATCATACATGTATATCTTTGTAACGAAAGGGAAATTTGAAAAACCGAAACCTGTCCCATGATTTTATTGTTAATACAACAAGGTATGAGGGAACCGCTAGAATTAAAATTATATTTTGATGATTTGGACAATGTTACTTTTAATAAACTTCCGGGACATGTTTATATTTTTGAACATATAATGTAAATTTCGGGTGTTGTTTTACATTCTACATTGCTATAGTATATGTTTTGCTTGTGTATAGATGGATTTTACTTCATTTAACTCGGATCTCTTCAGTAATTCAAATGTGCAAAAGATTGTTTACAGTACTCAGTACTTACAGTGATGAAAATAATATTATGCACAAATGATATTACGTAACAAAGGATTAATTTGTATATGAATAAACGAATGAGGAATTAGTTTCTTCCTAATTATATGGGTATATTGTTCTTCAGAAAAGGTGAGAGTTGTTGTTGTTCTGGAAAATCCTCTAAATCGACACAGTGGGGGGGGGGGGGGGGGGGGGCCGTCGCAAACACAATACGAGATTAAAGGGATAGTTGAGTTTTGGTAGAGAGGGCGCTACACAAAATAATTTGTTTGTGAGATAATGAGAAACTGAGTGTCAATTTTGAAAGAGCATATCATTTTAATAGCAGAATAAACTTTATTTGATCAAAATAGGTTCAGAAACAGCTGAAATATCCATAACATATCCATTTGTAATAAATGTAGGGCCCCACAAGTATTCGATAATTTTGAACCAGCCTTTAAAATTCGTTTTATAATGCTTCCTTTTTTCAAAATTGTTCAAAAGAGGTTTTTAGATAGTTGTTGATTATCTCTCTATCTAATCACTATTTCAACGAAACATCACATGCAAATTTTTTTTTTAATGTTAAATAAATGCGTTTTTTTAAGCGCCCTCTTTAGTTTAAACAGCTCTTTTTGAATGATAACAGGCATTAACTTAGACGTTTGTAATTTTTTAATTCCTTTTGAGCATGGTGGAGTTATAACGATACGTTTGTAATGTAATGGTGCAGGTTTTGGTTACTAAAATTCAGTTTTACTAAAACTGTACTCTCTCTACCAGAACTCAACTATCCCTTTAAGGCCAAGACCACTGGTTTACTTGTGTCTTTGAGGGTAGGGGGTTCCGAAACCATTGGTTATGATGGTCGAGACCGATAAATATATAGTTGACTCGAGACCCGTAAAGATTGAGTATATTAGTTTTTAGCCAATCTATCAATTTGATATCTATATCTGGTGGCGGAGGGAAAAGCACGGAATGTTCCACACCGAGCGATTTTAAATTTAATAAACATAATTATATTTATTGCAATATGTCATATCAAAGGTTAATTCATACTCTTTCGTTTGATACCAAATATGTTGTGATAACGTCATGCATGATTGAATAAAACCTATTTTAAAAGGGTTATGTAAAAAAGTACTTTGCGCACAAACACTCTGTAGTAGTAGTGGTATTGTTTTTACATCATTGACATTATTCATGTATCAATCTTTTAATTTATTATCAGGTACAATAAACCAACATGGGGATTTTGGAAATAGTTGTGAAACAGCATGCATATATAGTATAGTAACACAGACTTCTCTGCATCATCTCCTAGTACTATCCATGTCTGCATCAAGCATGTCATTTTGACTGCTGCCTGAAATTTTGATTTCCCCAACTCAGACGGTATCTCCACTCATACCCTCTTTCCGCTCTATTGCACGCCTCTTAATCCTGATTGTGCAAGTATACGAAATTGGTGAAGACCAAGAGGCACTCAGCGTCTGTCTGCAGTGATGAACTGTGACTTTTATTGACGGTCAGCAGCGTATATAACCTTGGTGTGGGCAAGGACCCATGATGTTGCTTTGCACAATGGTGTATGCTACATTTGGAAGAGGGCACAAGGGCACGTGCCCCATAAAGTTTGACAACGCGGAAGACTTATAAATACAAATTATGGCGTACCCCATGTATTATTAGAAACTCACTTTACCACCGGAGTTGCAAGCAGCCTCTGTCCCGTAGCATAAACCCTAAAATTCTCTCCGGTTAACCATTTAACCCCCCCTTGGGCTGCCAAGTGAAAATGTATTAGTGAAAAAAGTGAAGAAAAAAAAGTGGAAACATCACTTACGGGGATTCAAAATAGCAAACAAAATCGCCGAGAGGGGAGACACCCCCCTCTCGGACTCTACCCCCACTCGCCGCTACGCGGCTCGTGGACGATGCTCCGCATCGTCATTGGGTCAAACCCCCCCTTAGCAAAATGCTAGATCCGCCCCTGTTTAAACATAGGTTGACCGACTGGTGATTTTTCTCAACGTCATCTCGCGGGAAATACATTTTTGGCGGGATTGCCTTTTATGAATGGGAAACGCTCTTCAGATCTGGTTTTCTCCGCACATCACTATCTATCTTATTTGCTGCCTCACACATGGAAATATAGGACATAATATATGATCGAAGGAACAATGGATTTTATTACAGCAAGAAAACTGCGATGCGACAAGATTTGTGTGATACACTGAGCTGAGCTGAGGTGGCTGGACTAGGTACACAGTCCATGAATGATCTCAACATTTGGGGTCAGGTATGTTATACTTCAAATTTTGTTCAAATTTCATGTCCACCATTTTTGGTATGGACAACTGTAAATTAAGATCGAATCAATGATATTACAATGGTATAACTATAAGCGTATGGTAAGCTAAAGGGTACAATAATACGACATTGATTTTCTCTGGGGAGATAAATGTGTAAATATGAGTGCGTATGTTTGCGAGTATGTGGGTGTATGTTTGTGTATGTGTATGTGTATGTGTGTACATTCTTCTGTCTGTGTGCGTGTATGTTTGTAGGTGTGTATGGGTGTTTTCGTGCGTGTTTGTTTTGTTTACAGTATACCATTCATATTAGATAATGTTTATAATAAATGTATAAATCCGTGAACAGTGTATTGAATTGTGTATATAACTAACAGCAATGCAATAAAAAAAACAGTCAGCGTACTAACTGTCTAAAACAAAATGACCCGAACATTCATCTCCATGATTTCGTGGGGAACCCTCTTATCTCGCGGAATTGGGTTCCCTACACTCTGTGGTGTAGTCTAGGTTCTATACTCTGTATACACCTTTCCTCCATATATCGCGTAACCCTGTGAATCTGTTTATGTACAGATATGGGGGGAAATTTAAACAGGGTATAGAACTAGACTATCTGTGGTGGGGAAATTGGGTTCCCTACGCTATTGGTAACTATGGTGTGTGCAAAATGTGCTGATCAATTGGGCTGATTGCCATTGTGGGTGGTGGGGGTAGAGGATAAATAATTTCAACCATCATCGGCGAAGCGACCAATCCAGAAGCGTACCCATGGTTTTTGACGGGGGAGGGGGTGGGAGAAAGTAATAGCCGGGGGTAGGGCATAATAATGTTTCATGGATGGCTATAATTGTAGGGGAACTTTGTTTAAGATTGGAGTACAGTCAATTGTTAGTTATTTATTTTGTGTGAGCTCATGGTCATGGTTTATTAAGATTTATTTTTCATGTACATGTTTCAGTTGATTCAAATTTGGATTAAACATTATACTAAGAACGAAAATGACAATTGTTAGGATGTAATCATTACCCGGAAGAAACATTGACCAAGTTAGGGTTATGGTTATAGGGTTAATCCACACATTTTCCTTTGAACTCTTGTGGTGCTCTATTACCAATACAAGCATAACATATTTTCGTTAACTTGGTAATTATCGAACTGTGTGTTTGTTTGTTTGATTTTTTATTTCCGAATCCAAGAAAAAAATACATCAATAGTCATAACATTAATCATACAACAATATACAAAGATGTTAACAAAAGTCATATTATATACAGAGTCATAAAATAATAAATAGTATTTGTTTGTTAACTGCATATTATATAAAAATATTATCGGGAGGATAGCCCGTGTACAAAATCAATGTACGGTAATGAGATAGTGAATAACATAACTTTGATTTTCGCTCAAATGTACGTGCATAGGCCCATTAAGTACTATTCATGTATTTTAACATGTTATACTTAGATCACAACAATGCACATTTTATCCATCATTCATACTGTAACATTTGTTTGAAGTATATCAAGAATTTCTACCTAAACTAAAGTGAATTAATATTTTGCTATATCAAAAAATTACGTTTACGTGACATAAAAATTTGTGTACCATTATGACGATATATATACTGTATGTATATCTTTTGCGTTAGTACTTTTGTTTAGTCACTAATTAATGAACAAATTATCATGCGGTATTAAAGTCTTGTAAATAATCACATAATTGTGGAAGAATGAAGACTCATAGATCATTAGCCAGGCTTTTGCAGATACTATTTCTGACCAAATGACCTAAACCAAGTAAATGAACTTGGCGCAATTACCGTAAATTAATTATCTGATTGATGTGATAAACATTTGTTTTCAACTCTTTCTTGACACAAATGCAGTTATAATAAACAGAAGTTAGCATTTAATTTAACTGAGGGAAGGCATAGTGTATTATTAGTGATGAGTGTGCGATAATCATGATAATGTGATAAAATGAATCAGGAAGAAACATAATAATATATGCAGTGCAGAGACCAGTCATCTTACCCAGTTATTATAGACATTATGTAAACAAATCAGTGTCAAGAAAACATTGGTACTTTGACCATCTCCTAGTACTATCCATGGTCGCACAGTACTCATCTCACCCGTCTCCTAAAATAATATTGCAGGCAAGGTTCAGGTAGTATAATAGCGTGTTGAGTTTATATGATCTCATCTATTCTTGATTTTTGTTTTCTCTCTCTCGATTTGTATTACTCATAAAGAGTAATGTGATCAATTATTTTTACACTTGCCGATAGAATGTTTTTTTATTCTAAACTTAATGTGCTGACAATATTTGGGCAAAAGCATAATGTAATAATCTGGCAAAATCATCTACACTATACTGCTCTCCCTCATACCATGGACCCTGTAGGGTCCATGCTCATACCTATATTGTAACTATCATGTACAGAATATCGAAGTAAATGCAAAATAATCCTTTTATAATATCCCTGTCCACAAGTTTCGGAAACAATTTTTTAGTGAGAAGTACCCCATGGATATTCCGATCGGCCAAGCGATTTTATTACCCTGGGCTCAGAACGGTACCAAGGACATGTACTTTTTGTCCAGCCACATACTGAGGGAGAACATTTAATGGGTTTCTCATGTAGCCAACTCAGGCCAGTAGAAAAGATAAAACATGTTTGTAAGGTGTGTGAAAATGACCGCGGTGGAATAAGAACTCATACCTTAGCAACCAATCGAAACTAAACTCCGCCCCTGCTCGTTTTCACACGCTGTTTAAACATTTGTTAAAGATTTTTTACATGAGTTTAGGAGGATGTTTATACGTTTATCGGCACCTTTTTACACAACGTTGATACAGGTTTTAGGTACAACATTTTCATAGTGTACTGACACGTGGCCATTAAAGACAGTTACCATTACATTGTTTCCTCTAGAAGGGTACACTGATTTTGAAGCCTACAGCTATAGACAGGTGCCCACTTAGAGAGGTTTCAATGTATTGAGAGAAAGTAAAGTGCGAGAACAAGAACATAGAGTGGGTATTATATGAACTGCCTACACTGGCCTTTCTTGAGGTAACAAAGGTGTTCACAAAATATCGTGATATTCTGTTCGGCTTTATTCGTCTTCTTCTTTCTTTTGACATTAAAATGTTCTTGCCACCCTCTCCAATATTTCCATTAAAGTGAGGCCTGTAAAATGTCAGATATTGCCCAAACTGACATTTGAGACTTCAATCCTGTACCAAAATCATTGTAAGATATTTTCAAATGATGTGTGAAAGTTTCATTGAAAAAGAACACTGCTTTCCTGGTTAAAACAGCGAAAATATGCGTCAGCTTTTACAACGGACGTTTATGAGGTTTATGACCGTTTGTAAACGCTTTTGAGCTGAATGATAGATATCGTCATACTAAAGGGGCATTTGAAAATATCTAACCCTATTTTATTCTTCTCTTACCATAAGCTAAACAACACGGTAGAAGAGAAACGAGGAAACTCCAAGTAATTTTCGTGGAGTTAGACACTTTACAGGCCTCACTTTAACCGTCGACCCCGAAATAAAACTGTGACCCAGTTGAGAACGAAATGTACAACTAAATAAAACACGTGTAGGCCAATTAGGTAAGGTTCCCTGGCTAGAATGCTCCCAATGGAGTGGAAATACAATTTGTCCCTTAACCCACCTTTCTTGAGGAGAAGCAATTGTCCACAAAATCTAGTGATATTCTCCCCGTCCTCTCCAATATTTTCCTCAATCCCGTGATAAAAATAAGAACCAGTTGAGAACAACATGTATTGCTTATGTAATCATGTGTAGGCCAAGGTGAGGCTGCCTGCCTAGAATGCTACCAATGGAGTGGGAAATCCTGTCCCGTAGCCCACTTTTCTGAGTAATGTAAATGTACACAAAATCTTGGGATATTCTCCCTATCCTCTCCAATACTTTCCTCGAACCCGAAAAAAGTAGGCTCCAGTGGGGAACGAAATGTTTAACTAATTAAAACACGTATAGGCCAATTAGGTAAGGTTGCCTCGGTAGAATGCTCCCAATGGAGTGGAAATACAATCTTTCCTCTAACCCAACTTTCCTGAGGTAAGGCAATTGTCCACAAAATCTGGTAATATTCTTCCCGTCGTCCCTCTTCTTGTCCTCAATCTGCTGGTAGCTCTTCTACATCCCCTTCATCTCAGTTAGTTCCACGACCTTATTCAGCTGATCCTCCGAGAGAGGGCTCTCCAGAAAATCGGCGACCCGCTTCACGCCGCCTCGCAGATCCTGCAGTTTTAAAAACATTATTATACAATTATTATAAACAAAAGGGAATAGTTATGACGGCCTTCAAATTTAAGAGGTCTATACACAAATTAATGTTAACGTGTGATTGATTGGAATCCACGACATCTTTAATATCATGGAATTTGCCAACTTTAATTGGGCAGACAAATGCTAAACGTCACGGATTGTAAAAATGGCCATGTAAATCCCAAAATTGGCATGTAAACTACCTTTGGTGCATTTCTGTTTTGTGTTTACAGTTAAAATCAGTTAAAATCAAACATGGCGGCATTTAAACAGTCTTCGTTTAGCTACACCACTGTATAGTTGTTGATGCAGACAATTTGATTTGTATCTGCATACCACAAACAACTCATTTTGATTCCTGGAGTCAGTGAAATTGAACAAATGTAGCTCTTCAGCTGCAAAATATTTCAAAATTGCCGCCATGTAGGATCAATACATCATTGGTACATTGTATGTAAGAAATTATGGTTTCTGCATATCATACATAGCAGGAATCGACTCTAACGCCATTTATATTGACCAACTATTCCTTTATTTATGACCAAATGTATCTCTTTAGCGGCCATCTTTCTTTTATTGATAAAATCGGTCCAGAAATGGCTGAAATATCCATAAACATAACCATTTGAAATAATTAAGGGGCCCCACAATTATTAGATAATTTTGAACCAGCCGTTAATTTTTTTTTTAAATGCTTCCTCTTTTCAAAAATTTACAAAAGAGGTTTTTAAATAGTTGTTGATTATCTCTCTATTTAATCACTATTTCAACAAAACATCACATCAAAGTTCGTCATAGCTCATCCAACAAGCTCCACTCGGCACTCCACACTCACAAGGACAAGCATCCACCTCACAAGAAAGCAGGAGTCTACAGAATACCATGCGAATGCAGTCAAGTCTACATTGGGGAAACGGGCAGAAATCTAGAAACACGACTAAAGGAACACAAGACTAGCTACAGACTCAGCGATTGGGACAAATCAGCCATTGTCAAGCACGCACAACAGCACGAACACGTCATTCAATGGGACGACAGCAAACTCATCACCACCATCAAACATTGGAACACACGCCGCATCCGAGAAGCCATCGAAATTCACCGCCACAACACAGTACCTCAAGATACAGGATTATACATCAGCGACATCTGGAAACCACTCATCAACAAGGACACAAATAGACCGCCGACACAGCCTACACAACCAGCCACACATCACCCACCGCCACCCACAGAGGAAACCGAGCAGCCTAGCACCACTCAAATCCGCAACCAGCACACCGCAATGCAACAGCCAGCCAGCCAGCCAACCGCACACCACCCGCCGCTACCCGCAGAACAGACTAGCGTTACCCGCATCCGCGACCAGCGAGCCGAGAGATTACAGCGCCGCCAACGTCAACAGCCAGCCAGCCAGCCAGTCGAACTTCAACCGCCACCACCCGCAGAGCAGCCTTGCGTCACCCACGTCCGCGACCAGCGAGCCGAGAGATTACAGCGCCGCCAGCGTCAACAGCCAGCCAGCCAGCCAGCCGAGTATCAACCGCCGCCAGCCGCAGAGCAGCCTTGCGTCACCCACGTCCGCACCCAGCGAGCCGAGAGACTACAGCGCCGCCAGCGTCGGCAGCACACACAACGCGTCGCCGATAGCGCTCCCAATCGATAGCACGTCACCCGCGTCCGCAATCCCTACCCTTATAGCCGCGCACGCCAACAGATCCCCACTCCTGACGACGGATAGTCAACCTATTCGAAACGTCGAGTCCCTCCTACCATCCACCCTCTCCTCGCAATACCACAGTCCTTTCTAGGACTATCAACAGTCCTTTCTAGGACTACCAATTGTCCTTTTTAGGACTCTCCTAGAAAGAATACCAACAGTCCTTTTCAGGACTATCCCAACAGTCCTCTCTAGGACTAACAACAGTCCTTTCTAGGACTACCAATTGTCCTTTTTAGGACTCTCCAAGAAAGAATACCAACAGTCTTTTTTCAGGACTATCCCAACAGTCCTTTATAGGACTACCAACAGTCCTTTCTAGGACTACAAACAGTTCTTTTTAGAACTCTCCTAGAAAGAATACCACAGTTCTTTTCAGAACTACACCAACAGTCCTTTCTAGGACTACCATAGTCCTTTTCAGGACTTACCAATCCACCCATCTCACATGGTGTACCCGTAAACCGCACGTATTATATACACCACCATGGAAACCGATACTTACAAGCAACATTTAAAACATCACATGCACAATATTTTTTCAGAGAGCGCCCTCTTGAGTTTTAACGGCGCATTTTGGATGATAACGGGCTTTTTACTAGATCATTTGTAATCTTTCATTCCTTTTAACATGGTGGAGTTACAACTATTAGATATTTGATAAACCGAAACCTTTCCCGTAATTGTATTGTTGATATGAATATGACAAAGTATGAAAGAACCACTAAAGTTCCAGGTAAGTTTTGAGGATTTAGACAATGTTACTAAGTCCCTTTAATCCGTTTTACTTGTTCACCTACATCTACTTCAACATAATATCATTTATCGTATACATACTGCTTAAAAGACACACATATATATCTTTCAATTCATCTACATGGTTATCTGTCGTACCTGTGTCTTTTTTGTGAATCATGATTATGGTGATAATGTTCTAGTAATAGAACGGTTACTTACATCGGAGTGGACATGAGAACAAGCTTATATTCATAGTAATTTGATGCTTACCGATCACCAGGGCCCTAAATAAAAAAAATAAAATAAAAAAAACGTTTGCAATGGTTGTAAGAGTAAAATCAGTGTTAGTAGTATGGCAACAGTGTAATGCCCCTTGCTGGTTGGCTATTGACCTACAAGTTACAATAATTGCATAATATTTATCAAACGGGGTCAAGGATGAGAACAGATGGTTCTATTGAATAATTACCTAAAATGATTGCAGTTTAGTCACCTTTTCGGAATTCGTGAGCGGTTTGCGACAAGAACTTTATACAATTTATCAGAGACTCATAATTGACTAATCATGTTAAAATACCACATTAAAACCTTCATTAAACAGTTCGGAACACTTACTTTCCTCTGAGAGGAAGTATGGAAGAAATCCCTTCCATCCACCCATGTGAGCTGGGTGCACGGACCCAATGAACTTGAACCAAGACACGGCCACGTCCTTCGGGTTGCGGGAGAAGTAGATGATCTGTAAGATAAAAACAGTAACTGTTTAACAATAAGTATTAATCAAAACAATAATAATGATGCTGATAATAAAATTAAACAAATAACGATAAAACATGGAGGTTTAGTAAAAGTAGGCAAAACAAAAAGTAGGCAACGAGAAAGACTATTACATGTAGTACGGCAAATAGTTGTAGAAAAATGATTTTAAAAAGGGAGGAATGTCTGGTTGGTAGGACGCCAACACTATGAATCGGAAAGTAATATATGTTTGGGAACAAACCAATATATATGATTCTATGAGTAATGTGACTTTAGTGGACAGCGGCAGTCAGAGGCCGGAGCCGCTTTCATCATATTATTCATGCTGTAAACAAATAGTCATCCGGTCTTCCGGTGTAGTTGATAGAGCTAAATATGTGTACATATGTTTTGCCTTTCTGCATCGATCCCGCCGGTGGAGTCTTGTATTGATTACATTTGTTTGATTTTGAGTAAAGTATTGTGCTTCTTAGAAGGTAACCATCACCAACAATATTTACCAACTAATCTAAAGAGAAACTTATATTACAACGTGTCTCAGTGGGGTAGCTAAGTCGGACTGAATAGGGGCGTGGATTTCACCGAAATTATTGTGGGCACACCTCATGACCTTTTTTTCGTTGTTTCGCAGATGTTCCCTTTTTATTGTTTGTATTGTTTTGGAAAATTATTGGAGGGGCGTGCCCACATGCCTCCCCTCCGCCCCTTTACGAGACACTAACAGGTAAAGTCGGACAAGCAGACCAGCTATGAATCTACTGCATCTATAATTAACCTTGCTCTTCTTCTTTATGTGTTCGGGGGCGAACTCCTCCAGTATGTGTCCTCCCATAACGCGAGGCGATTCCCACGTCCTCATAGCCTCGTACCCAGGCGTTAAGGTTTTCAGTTCCTCCACCGTAGCTGCGATTACGAGATCGATACCGTACATTATGTGAGTACGGTCGATTTTTTCGACATCGATGCCATTCGTGATGAGGTAGTCAATCTCCTGGATCCAGTGCGTTCCTATATATTTTAGAAGATGTTAAATGAACAAAAACATTTACACGTATTGTCATGATGATGATACTAATTATGTAGATAAATAAGTGTCGCGTTAACACACAATTCCGCTTAGTTCGACGACGCAATTTCTTAAATAATTACCCTCAAACGTTAGCAATGAGATTATGTAGGGCTACAAGATCATGATGACTTAAATAGATACTTGAGTGTTGTTGAGAAACTGTTGAGAAATTGTTCATGACTATTTGTTTGAATTCCAGCATATTACATTAATTTGAACGCGGATTATGCATAGTACTGTACAGTGGCGTAGCGAGGGTCAACGGATTGGGGGGGCACAACTGCGAGGGAGCGGAGCGACCAAGCCCGAGGGCGCGTAGCGCCCGAGGGGGGGAGGGTGTGGGAGGGGCGTGTCCCCCCTCCCACGGTAGGGAGAAATTTTTTAAATTGGTGTTTAAAATATCACTGTATAAGTATGGTCATTATGGTCATTATTGTCTTTTTATTTGTCATTGTATTATAATAGTGAACCTACTCGTAACGTGTTTTTAAACGGGAATAGCGCGGAAAGATTGAGCCTTGCATGAGATGGATCCACGTGATCCTGTATACTATAGAGCCATCGATATAGTGATAGTGATATAGTGATATAGTGAAACTAAGCAAGGGCGTCAATAACTTCTCAAAAGTAGAGGGGAGACATTGCGAGGAAGCGAAGCGACCGAGTGGGGGAGGGTGTGGGAGGGGGTGTCCCCCTCCCACATGTAGGGAGCTTTTGTATTTCGGGGCGTGAAATTGTGCGATTTGGTGCACACCTAAGACAGAAATTCCACGTAATATGAAGTATATAAGTATGGAACCAAACATACATAATGACAAAGGGAGGGGTACAATCTCCTCCACTTTCAAATGTGGGGTGACATGATATTCCAATATGATTTGCGTTCAGCGCATATGTACCGAATTTACTGAAAGATATATTATTTCAGATTATTTTATTTTCTGTGACGGTGTGCTATATATGAGGGTTTAATAAACTTCGTTTGAGAAATTACACTGCCCAACACAGTTCGAAAGGTGAGTTCAATCAAACCGAAATAAAACTTGCAATATGAGAAACAGTATGCGCGCAAAGCGCGCGGCAAAAAACGAGATTTACAGTCCTTTTCAAACTAAAAAACAGCTATTTTGAAGATTAATTATTGATAAATGTGTCTTTCCCCTCTTTGGCATTATATCACTCGATTTTTTTCTTCCTCATTTTCGGAATTATTGGGGGGGGGGGGCGAAATGATATGCTCGCCCCCAATATTTGTATTGGGGGCGACCGCACCCCTGCCCCCAGGATCGACGCCATGGGAGGGGGTGTTCCCCTCCCACTGTAGGGAGCTTTTGAAAATTTTGGGCTTTAAATTGTGCGATTTGGCGCATACCCGAGACCAAAATAATGATTCGTAGTTCAAGCTATAGAATCAAACATACATAATGTATGCATATAAAAAAAGGGGGAGGAACAATCACCTCCACTTTCAAATGTATGGGGATGGGCATGTCCCCCCTCCCCGTCCCCTGCATGTTGTCGCGTGACTAGACCCATGACACGGGTCCGTTGAGTTAGTTTCAGATGAGTAGGCCCAGTGGCGTAGCTACGGGGGGGCACGGGGGGGCACGTGCCCCCCCAATCGTTTGGCCAAAAAAAAAAAAAAAAAAATGACGACCCGACATGAAGCCAAATGTGTCTACAATGTATATCATTCATTATTATCACGTTTTATTTAATGTGTGATAATAATCATTATCAACGATAATAACCAAGAACATAACAGTCGTTCCCTAGTACTAGCAATAGCGCACCTATATCAGTTTGAAGAATCCTTCCAATATAGCGCCTTATGCAAATTTTCAGTCCCGTGCGCGAGGATCGAAGCTCACCGCATTTCAGAAGACATAGAGCGCGTATTATAGGCCTAACAAACTTCCTAGCATGGTAAATCGTTTATCATACCAAGGGCCCTGTTAGGATCTTGAATCTGCCTCCCGCTTTTATAGATAATTTTGACTCCTTCATGCAGGCTATAAAGGCGCATAGCTGCACTACGTAGTCCTAAATGTCTAGGTAAAGACAAACTTCTTTTACTAATTTCTTCACTCCAAATGCACCCGTTCCATTAATTCATGATGCATAATCTAGGCATATTGTTGATGATCATGATTGAAGGAGCACCAGTCATCTTCTCCAGAGTCGATATCTGCATCAGTTGAGCATATGCCTACTGAAACTAATTCAAGGGACCCGAGCATAGCTGTTTTGTTTTGTTTTGAAAAGGACTGTAAATCTTAATTTTTGCCGCGCGCTTTGCGCGCATATTCTGAAATACTGATATATACGAAATTTATTTGACCCTCATCTATCATGTCTATAGCACACTATCATCGGAAAATAAAATAATTTGAAATAATATATCTTTTAGTAAATTCGGTCCATATGCGCTGAATGCAAATAAAATTGGAATATTATGTCCCCCAAATTAGAAAGGGGAGGAGATTGTCCCCCTCCTTTGTCATTAAGTATGTTTGGTTCCATACTTATATACTTTATATTACGTGAAATTTCTGTCTTAGGTGTGCACCAAATCGCACAATTTCAGGCCCCAAAATACGAAAGCTCACTACTGTGGTGGGAGGGGGACACCCCCTCCCACACCCTCCCCCAATCGGTCGCTTCGCTTCCTCGCAATGTCTCCCCTCCATTTTTGCTTAGTTCCATTGGAGCTCAATGCCCTAGACTATATCGATGGATCTATAATATACAGGATCACGTGGATCCATCTCACGGGCTTAATCTTTCCTCGCTATTACCGTTTTAAAATACGTAACGAGTAGATTCACTATTATATACCATTTTAACACCCATGATTAAGACAATGATAAAGACAATAATGACCATACTTCTACAGTGATATTTTAAACACCAATTTCAAAAATTTCAAAAAAATTGGGAGGGGGTGAACCCCCTCCCACACCCTCCCCCAAATAAATGTAGACAAGCATACGGCGTGAGAGTATTTGAGTCTGGTGTGTGTGTACACGTAGGTTTGATTGTGTGTGTATACTTTATCATGAGGGAAATGATTTCTTTAATTTAGTATTATCAAATTTCCTTCCAAGGTATGCACCAAATTGCATTATTTCAAGTAAAACTTTGCAAAAGCTCCCTACCGTGGGAGGGGGACACCCCCTCCCACACCCTCCCCCCCTCGGGCGCTCCGCGCCCTCGGGCTTGGTCGCTCCGCTCCCTCGCAGCTGTGCCCCCCCCCCCAATCACTTGACCCTCGCTACGCCACTGAGTAGGCCTATGCTCAACTGATGCAGATGTCGACTCTGGAGAAGATGACTGGTGCTCCTTCAATCATGATCATCAACAATATGCCTAGATATACATCCTGAATTAATGGAACGGGTGCATTTGGAGTGAAGAAATTAGTAAAGGAAGTTTGTCTTTACCTAGACATTTAGGACTACGTAGTGCAGCTATGCGCCTTTATAGCCTGCATGAAGACGTCAAATGGTCAAAATTATCTTTAAAAACGGGAGGCAGATTCAAGATCCTAAAAAGGCCCTTGGTATGATGGACGATTTACCATGCGCTAGGAAGTTTGTTAGTCCTAGTATACGCGCTCTATGTCTTCTGAAGCGGTGAGCGTCGATCCTCGCGCACGGGACTGAAAATTTGTATTAAGCGCTGTATTGGAAGGATTCTTCAAACTGATATAGGTGCGCTATTGCTAGTACTAAGGAACGACCGTTATGTTCTTCTTTATCATGTTTATTATCGTTGATAACATCATTATCATCACACATTTAATAAAACATGATAATAATGAATGATATAGACACATTTGGCTATTGTCGGGTCGTCATTTTTTATTATTTTTTTTTTTGCCAAACGATTGGGGGGGGGGGGGGGGGGGGGGGGGGCACGTGCCCCCCCGTAGCTACGCCACTGGTACTGTCCTACGTGCATACAATTGTGTATACAAAGTGGGTTTTCTGTGGGTTAATAACGAAACGGTACTGTAATAAATATAAGAATGTTTTGCGGTTTGCATATCCGTGACCCCCATTTATAATTAACAATTTCCCATCGATAAAATGATTTACGGTCAACAAACGGATGCGAAATTGTCCCAGTCAAAAAGATAACGCACCAAGTGGCGTACCCCTTGCCTACTGATTGTTGGAGGCACGTCACTTCAGCGGCGTAGCGTTTTCTGCACTGATTGCGGGGGAGGGGGGGGGGTGCACGCGAATTACTGGGACGCTCTTGATTTGTTTCTCTATTCTTGAAATTATAATATCAAAATCATGTTCTATAGATTTGTCAAATGTATTGGGCTGGGGGTGGGGTGGGGGGGGGGGGGTGGGCACGTGCCTTATGCACTACTTTTGAAAGCAGATGAAATAAGAAGAAAAAGGAACTGGTCACCCCTCCACCCCCCCCCCCCCTCCCCCACCTCCGGATTCCCTATTGCTACGGCACTGCATGTGGTTACTCCCCATCATGATCTTTGAAACTGAAAATATAAAGTTACGAGAATATGAAGTGCGAGTATTGTCATAAATAAACATTCACGGTCTTCACGCTTATTCTACATACCAAAGCCATACTAAAGCGTGGTTTTTATTTGGTATGAAAAAAAGAACGATTTTTTATGAGCCAATTAAGAATTTAACGCGATAAATTGAATGTTTTATGAAAATCATTCTTCAGTATCATTTAATAACGCACTCGAATTGGTCGTGATCTGCATGTACAATATAATAGTTAATATAGTTATGATATATTCCTACATTTGAAGTTAAAGTTGTTTTATGTGGAGTAATTACAGTACAAGTTCATTATGAAGTTGGTCAATGTCAGAAACTCACAGTATATACATTCTGCAATATGTTATGTTGGAGACAAATCGTGCTCGTTTTAAAAGCAAAAGAGCAGGGAACGATAATTAATTAAAACAAAACAATTCACAAGGGAAGACAGTAAGCATGTTCATGAACTATTTTGTCAAAACGACACTGTACTCATTACCTCGCTCTATATTTGTTTTTCTTCAAATAATGATTAGTTCTCCGGTTAAAAAGTAATAGTGATCATAGTGATAATACTATAAAGGTGCTCGTACTCATTGGAGTTGTTAGTATTGTTCATTCCATCGTAGTTACTGACACGAGACGCCCTGCATATTACAAGGTCACTGAAAAGTTTAACTAATGCAGCGCACACACGTGCACCGCGGCTGTTGATAATAAGATTATGTTTCATGAAAGATGCTAATACAATTCCATGGAAACGCAATTATCTTATAAGATCGTAAAAGTATAACGGCTAGATGAATTCAGTTTTGTTGATGAATCAACCGACAAATAATAGTTCAAGCGTTATTGCAGTACAATTCCATTTTTTTCCCCCAGGCTATCGATACATTATTATATTTCTATACTGCATGTGACAACTGATCGGCTAAATACATGTACGAGTAACTGAGAAGTTTCTTTTCCCACATGCTATGCGACAACTATGGTCAGTCCAATAAGTTATACTACATTTAGAAATATTTTTTCCCACCTGATTTCAGGTACGTCACGATGTTAAGGTCATCTTCGCGCGTCTCCCACTTCTGAAGGGCATCCAGAATCTCGACCGTTTGAGTCGAGAACATATTGAGTATTGACCCCTTTGTGGGGGTTGACCGTGTCTAAGATGTTGATGATCCCCGCTTGACCTTGACATTGACCTTTGTCTTGACTTTGACCTGGAACATTAATCTCGGGCGATGCCATGTTGGCTACAATAAAGTGGTTTTGTTTCCTTCGCAGTCAATATTTTACTCGAACATCACGCTGCTAACAGCAACCTGCTGTGCACACCAATCGATCACATATACGGACTACGCTATAAACAGTACGCTGTATAGGATACACAATCCACATAGATCATAGCTAATCAACACTACATGTGCGTTCGATTCAGACCGTATTCGCCGTGTGGCGTGTACATTGCGACACATGGCGTAAATTATGTTTAAACTAAATAGTGACCGTTAATTGTATGTAACCACGTACTGGGCGATTCCCAATCACCTCAGTGTCCGAAATAAAGAAATGCAGAGTTATGTACTATTCACTGCAATTATCTGCATTATAGCTCATTTTTCATCTCCGTGTTATTTAGGTACGAATTGGTTTGTATGATTACAATGATCCCATGCAAATTGTAAAGATTTAGTATCAATACATGTTGAAGTTAACCGGGGACCTGGTATAGCTATGTCAGTACCTCAATTATGAGTAAGGCTGGTTTAAAATCAATGTACATGTATTTTGACCGCTGGATCACCACGAAAATGTGCATGTGTGCCAAGTAAAGTGTGAAGAAAACTAAGGTAATTAAAACTTTTTTGCAATATCTATGTAATATTTATGTAATAAAAAGTAAACCAAAGCTGTATACAAATCATATTTTTCTCATAAATCATTAAAAAGGAAGAACAGTTCAGGTCAAACTAAATTGGAGTAATAAATTAATACTGTTAAAGGGATAGTTAGTTTTGGTAAAGAGAGTACAGTTTTGGTCAAAGTTAATTTTAGTTACCAAAACCTGCACCATAACATTACAAACTAAAAAGTTATAACTCCACTATGCTCGAAAGGAATGAAACATTACAAATGACAAAGTAAAAAGCCTGTTATCATTAAAAAAAAAGAGCCGTTAAAACTCAAGAGGGAGCTCTCTAAATAAAGGCCATCATGTTATATTCAGATCACGCCGCTCCTCCGAACCCAATTCTTATCTACAATCCACTAAGGATTTAGCAAGCACAAATTGGGATTGTGTGTGTAGATATAACGATGTTAATACGGCTTACTCTGTATTTTATGATTTGTTTGTAAAGATGTGTGATAAACATGCTCCGAATATTGAGCACAATAGTTCGAAGAAAAGACATACACCGAAAAAGCCATGGATATCTACAGCAATTCTTAAGTCTATTAAAAAGAAACATAGTTTGTATAATAAATATAAAGCGTCCAATTTTAATGTAAAATATGCACACAAGTATAAGAAGTATAGAAATGCATTGACAACTGTAATTAAGAATGCTAAACGAATTAATTATAGTAAATTATTTGACGATAATAAACATGATACAGGCAAAACCTGGAAAACTATAAATGAATTGATTAGTGGAAGAGGGAATTCTAAGAAATTAGATATAGATGAGTTGGTTCTCCCGACTGATCGTACTGATGGAACAGCCAGAGTTGTTTCCTCAGAGGGGGAAATAGCTGAGGAGTTAAATAATTATTTTGTTACAATTGGGTCAAACTTGGCACAGAAGATTCCAAATGTACGTTATAGTTATAAGGAATACTTGGGTAGAAGAAATGATAAATCCTTGTTTTGGAAACCCGTGACAGAAAGGGAAGTTTTTGATTATTTGTGTGCCCTAGACAGTAAAAAATCCCATGGATATGATAATTTACCAAAAAGATTGATAAAGGATGCAGCTAACTTTATTGTTGTACCATTGACTTACATTTTTAATTTGTCATTAGAAAAGGGTACTTTTCCTGATTGTCTTAAGGTAGCAAAGGTAACCACTATTTATAAAAAGGGGGCAAAGACTGATCCAGGAAATTATAGGCCTATCTCAGTCTTGCCAGTTGTTGGGAAAATATTTGAAAAAATTGTGAATGTTCGTTTAATTGATTTTTTGGAGACTAATGATATTTTGTATAAACATCAGTATGGATTCCGTAAGAAATATAGTACAAAACTTTCTTTGATTAATCTTATTAATACGCTAAATGAGGTAGATGGATGAAAGAAAAGTTACGCTTGGTATATTCATAGATTTTCAAAAATGATATTTTGCTGGAAAAGATGGCACATTATAATGGTATACGTGGTATTGCTTTCGAATGGTTTGCTAATTATCTCTTGAATCGTTCTCAGACATTATGCTATAAGGTGGCCACATCTACCCAAAAGACTATAACGTGCGGCGTGCCGCAGGGGTCAGTTCTGGGTCCTACATTGTTTTTAATTTATATTAATGATTTACCTTGTTGTACTATCTATTTTAACTTCAGATTGTTTGCAGACGATTCAAATATTTTTCGCACGTTTGATGAGAATCAAAATGAAATTGATGTAAATGAGGTTAATGAGCAACTGAATGCAGTTAAAAAATGGTGTGATGCTAATAAACTTACTATTAACTTAAAGAAAACTAATTATATGTTTATTAAAAGTAAGCGACGGGTAATTGCTGTAAACGGTGTTCTTAGACTGTCGAACACAGACATTAATGATGTGAGTGTGGCATCTTTTGTAGGAGTTCAAATTGATAGTACATTGTCTTGGAAGCGTCACATTGATTTTGTAAATAAGTGTGTTCGTAGAAAAGTGGGTTTGCTATTTAAATTGAGATATTTTGTTCCTCGGTATATTCTTGTGCTCTTGTATAAATCGTTTATACAGCCCCACATACTCTATGGAATTGAGCTATGGGGAAGCAGTTATAAATCTCGCTTGAATTGTATTTATTTGGCTCAGAAGATGGCTGTGCGAGCTATTACATTTTCATTATTGAGAACATCCTCGGGACCATTGTTTAAACAATTGGGGATGTTAGATGTTTTTGATTTGCATGAACTGACAGTTTCAACATTTGTATATGACTTGTATAACGGAAATCTACCGCACACACTATTAGATTATTGTAAGATTGTACACCATACTTATGAAACAAGAGGACAAGAAAATTCAATGCTTCCCTTGCCAATTTATAAGACGACACAAGGTACATTTACTATTTCTTTTGTTGGACCAAAGCTTTGGAATAGCTTACCTCAGAAAATTAGAGAACAAAAAACAAGAAGTTCATTTCGTAAGGCCCTCACAATGTATTTGATGAACAAATAAATGATCTGTATGTTAGCAGTTAGTTACGTTTTGTATTTTGAATGTAAACATTATAATCTTAATATGTAGTATAATGCTTATTTTGTAATATAGAGATACACTATCGATATAGTGAAAAGAGAACCAATCTCGACTAGATTATTAATTAATTATGTTTTACTAATCTATTGCAGTGATTCATTGTTTTGTAAATTATCTACAGTTGATGTACTTATATATGATATTGTTGTTGTTAATAAAAACTTCCAACTTCAACTAATATATTCCATAGAGCTGACAAGATAAAAACCAGTGGATGCAGCTAGATGGACAAGAGGGGTTTGTTGTACAAGAAAGCGATTCGGACAAGATCACAACATGACGGGGAAACGTACAAGACGAAAATAAGTTAGGTCCAGATAATGAAGGAAATGGCCCACAACCAATATCTGAATGATGTGGTGAGGGAAAGCCTGATGTCTGATTCCAAGAAATTCTGGAGATATGTTAAGGCCCAGAGGAGAGGATCAGCTGGGACGCAAGGTTGATGGTACAACATACTCCACCAATGAAAAAAAAAAAGCTAAAGCCCTGAATGTTCAGTTCTTTTCAGTCTTAAAGGGGACCACCAGGCAAAGAACAACACATAGTTTTATGATTTGGTATCGTTTTGTGATATCAAATAGATACCCAACATTTTGCAAAGGTTTGTGTAATTCATAAACAAAGCAATTAATTTCCACCACTTACGGAACCACTATTATTTCCTGGTTCCGTACGGGCAAAATATTTGCGAGTGCGCCAATGCTATTCACGCGTACGTTTGGAGACAATAGAATCCCGGACGATTCGTTCGCTCTGGACACATTAGTCTTCGTAATTCAGACCCATGCTTTAGAATGGTGATGCTTTTTCCAATTTTATATATTTTTTATGGAAACATATTTGTGTGAAATTGTTGATGGAATGGACTACTAAAGGTGTTACCTTTCATTTATAAGAATATTATTTTTGGGTGGTGGTACCCTTTAACTCACGACAATGACTCTACCGGACAAAGTACTTTCACCTTACGAGCCAATTGAGAACCTTCTTATCAGCAGCCTAGGTGTAAACAAACACCTAAAAGGACTAAAAATCAACAAAGTTAGTTGTCCAGATGAGCTACCAGCCAGAATGTTGGGAGAGTATGCAGATGAGATTACACCTCTATACTCACTCACCTCTACCTACAGTAAGACAGTCGTACGATTGTGGTGTCCTACCAAAGGATTGGTGCAGGGCTATAGTGGCGAGCATCAATAAATCAGGAGGCAAAAGTGACCCATCTAACTACAGACCTGTTGTAAGATCATTAAAGGGAATGTTATGTTTTGGTAGAGAGGGCGCTACACAAAATAAATTGTTGGTGAAATAATGAAATACTGAGTGTTCAAATTTGAAAAGAGCATACCATTTTAATGGCAGAATAAACTTTATTTGATCAACATCGGTTCAGAAACGGCTGAAATATCCATAAACATATCCATTTGTAATAAATGTGGGGCCTCACAAGTATTCGATAATTTTGAACCAGCCGTTAAAATTCGTTTTAAAATACTTCCTCTTTTCAAAATTTTTCAAAAGAGGTTTTTAGTTAGTTGTTGAGTATCTCTCTATCTAATCACTCTTTCAACGAAACATCACATGCACAATATTTTATTTAAAATGGTTTAAACATATGCGGTTTTTTTAAAGCGCCCTTTTTAGTTTAAACAGCTCTTTTTGAATGATAACAGGCATTAAAGGGGACCACCAGGCAAAGAACAACACATTATTATATGTTTTGGTACCGTTTTGTGATATCAAATAGATACCCAACATTTCTCAAAGGGTTGTGTAATTCATAAATAAAGCAATTAATTTCCACCACTAACGGAACCACTACTATTTCCTGGTTCCATACAGGACAAACATTTGCGAGTGCGCCAATGCTATTCACGCGTACGTTTGTAGGCAATAGAATCCCGGGCGATTCTATCGTTGTTGTTGTTGTTATTTAATTTTTATGGCGATTAGTCAATGGTGACTATTGTCGCCAACTACCATACCTTTTTTTAAATTTAAAATTAAATTTCAATGTATTTATATCATCAATATTTATATATACAAGTATGCATTTATTTTGTCTATTTTCTCTTTTTTTTCACACATAATATAAATAATAGTTTTTTTTTTTTTTTTTTTAACAAATCTTCAAGGCATAAAAGAATTATCGAGGCATGGCCAGGAGCTACATCTAGATATCCTAAATATATCTCCATGGCTTGAGAATACATACAATTGGGCGATCGCACCACTGTCCAAATGTAATTAGCAACACTGATCCCTCCCCTGTCACATGATGCCGTCTTACCAGCCCTCAAAGTACGTTTCTTAGGCTTTCGGGGTACGCACCCCTCTGTTCACTCGCATAATACTGTCGAGGATCAGAGAAGGCGACATACACCTAGGTCACTCTGGCATAGAGAGGGGGGCGTTAGCCTTACACAAGGAAACAAAAACAAAATGTAGCGCGATCGCACACTTATATGCTCTCGGCCTCATCCAAGTCAGGTTTTTATCAAGCAAAGCATTGTGGGCTCACACTAAATAACGTGCAGTGCAGTGGGTGCAAACATAATAATAATAATAATAATAGTAAATTGGTTTGACAAAAAACGAACCGCACACCGTTAGTCTTCGCAATTCAGACCGCATGGAGCATGCTTTAGAATGCTTTTTTGGTAATGCGTTTTCCAATTATATTTTTTTTCTGAAAACATATTTTTGTGAACTTGTTGATGGAATGGAATACTAAAGATGTTACATTTCTATAATAAGAATATTATTTTTGGGTGGTGGTACGCCTTAACTTAGTCGTTTGTAATTTTTAAATTCCTTTTGAGCATGGTGGAGTTATAAATATTAGTTTGTAATGTAATGGTTCAGGTTTTGGTTACAAAAATTCAGTTTGACTAAAACTGTACTCTCTCTACCAGATCTCGACTATCCCTTTTTAAGCACATCATTTTGAGCCACATTTCAAAGTTTCTGGCAACAATTCATCATCACTCTGATCAACATGGATTTCGGCAAGGACGTTCCTGTGAAACCCAGCTTGTGGAAGCCGTCAATGATTGGGCTCGCACCATCAACTAGCAACACCAAACTAACGCGATCTTCCTTGATTTAAGCAAGGCATTTGACAAGGTGTCACATCGAAAGCTAGTCCACAAGCTGAAGTTCTATGGCATCGAAGGACGAACTATGAACTGCATCCACGGTTTCTTGACTGACCGATCCCAATCTGTGTCGGTAAATGGAGCCACATCGTCATCAGTAAATGTCCTCTCTGGGGACACTCATGGATCAGTACTTGGACCGGTCGTGTTCCTCATGTATATTATTGACATATGTGAAGATCATCATCAATAAGACTCTTCGCTGATGAGTGCGCCCTGTACCGTAGTATCCACACAAGAGACGATCGCACAGCCTTACAGCAAGACCTTTCCACACTGGCAGAATGGGCAAACGTATGGGGCATGTCATTCAATGCGAATCAATTTGCCCACATGTGCATCTCCTTGAAGCGGCATCCCTTGACCTCTGACTACAATATCAATGGGCAAGCGGTTTCGGCTACCTGCAATAAATACATTAGAGTCAGAGTGGCAAACGACCCGAGCTGGAATGCACATGCACAGAAGATCCAAGCTAAAGCTGCAAGGACTCTTGGAGTTGAACGTCGAACCCTTGTGAAATGTGGCCAGAGAGTCAAACACATGGCGTATAAGCATATTGGAATATGCCTCATGTGAATGGAATCCACACACCCAGATGGAGGTCAACCTTCTTGAAAACATTCAGAGACAAGCTGCCAGATTCGTCATCCACGATTACAGAAGAGAATGTAGTGTCACCACCATGCTGTCATCTCTTAGCTGGGACACACTACAACACCGCCGCTTGCTGAATCAGTGCGATATTCTTTTAAAGATACATTACAATTTTGTTCAGACCGTAACGATCACAACATCACAGTCACAATCTCAGATACACTCAACCATTATTGCTACATATACAGCATGTTACCCAGGGCAATCCGTGTCTGGAACACTCTCCCAAGCAACGCTGTCTCAGCCAACACACAATTTGGCATTCGGGGAGCGGCATTACCCGTCTCACATATTATGAGCCCGCCTTTGCCCCTGAAGATGATCCTTTTCAAGGAACATTCTTCTTCTTCTTCTTCTTCTTCTTCTTCTTCTTCTTCTTCTTCTTCTTCTTCTTCTTCTTCTTCTTCTTCTTCTTCTTCTTCTTCTTCTTCTTCTTCTTCTTCTTCTTCTTCTTCTTCTTCTTCTTCTTCTTCTTCTTCTTCTTCTTCTTCTTCTTCTTCTTCTTCTTCTTCTTCTTCTTCTTCTTCTTCTTCTTCTTCTTCTTCTTCTTCTTCTTCTTCTTCTTCTTCTTCTTCTTCTTCTTCTTCTTCTTCTTCTTCTTCTTCTTCTTCTTCTTCTTCTTCCAATTTTAGTACAGTCCTCTGGGTAGAGTATTGTCGTATTGTTGTGAGGTTTTGAAGTGCAGTGTGCAGAAACAAATGAAGTACGGTGGTCCGGATGGTATGGCAATGAAGCACTTCAGAATGTTAAACGTCATGATAACCTTCAGGTGCTTACGCTTTTGGGAGAGTAATTCTGCAAGGTTCAAGGTCCAAGGAGCTTGATTAAGCTGATGCTAACATGTACATGCTACCTAGATTTAGGATGCATCAAGTAAGTTGTAATTATTTTGCAAAAGCAAATTAGAGCCCATATGCAACATTGTGAAATGAAACTAAATACAATATGTATTTATATAAGATGATGACGTCATAATGAAGGGAAATTGAGCATTCTTACTGGTTGTTTACCGATGCTTAATCCGGTATAATGCACGTTACTACCTAGCAACGTGCACTACAACATCAATTTATGCACGCAATAGGCGGGGTCAGACAGATAAATCCCGACCCATCTGAATTATACCGGTGTAATTAAAATCCCGATAGCTAGCTCATTGCGTAGGTGTCAGACATAGCAAAGAATACTGGGAGATTAAAAATCCCATAGGCATGCGCAATGCGCGTAAACAGTCTGCGCGCAATACGCCGTGACGTATCAATAGATATTGAATGATTGAAGTTAGCAACTAAATTAGCCATAGAGCATTTACTTATGCGGGTTCAACATCAAAATTGTGGCTAATCTCCGCAAAATCCCGTATTTGTTATGGGATACTTCGCGGGATTATTTAAAATCGGTGTCAGATAGAAGTATCCCACAAATATTACCGGTATTATTTGAATAATCCTGGTTCGTTGCAGGATAGTTCACGGGATACTTCGCGGGATACTTCGCGGGATTATTGGTGTCAGACAGCAAATAATCCAGAAAGAATACCGGGAGATTAAAAATACCGGTATTCTTTACTCTGTCTGACACCGCCTTATGTGTGTACAAATTTCCTATAGAGAGCCAAACAAGCCGCGCAGAGGATAGCCTTGGAGTGCGTAATTTGTGTTGATGCGCTTGTTCTTGAATGGGTTTATTTGTTTATTCATAATTCTATGATAGTGGGGGAAATTAGGGATATTTTGGTGCAACTTCTTCTAAAAGCACCAAATTTGGCCCAGAGGTAGTTCATACTATACTATTGCGATTTCTGGTGGATGCCAAGAATGGTGGCCCCTGGGACCGCCATAATGGTCAAAATTCAAAATGGCCGCCATCGGAGGTAGGGTCAAATGTAGTTTCAAGCCAAAAGGGGCTACAAAACCCAAATTTAGTGTAACTAAGGGGTTTCTATGGTCAGGGAATCTGATTATGATAATGTTTATTCGATTAAACATGAATGTCGCCTCTTGGACCGCCATATTGGTCAAAATTCAAAATGGCCGCCATCGAAGATAAGGTCAAATGTAGTTTCAAGCCAAAAGGGCCTACAAAAACAAAAACAAATATGCAATTGAGGGGTTTCTGGGGTCGGAGAACCCGATGCTGATGGTATTTCTTTGTTTAGACATGAAGGGGCGCCTCTTAAGACCGCTATATTGGTCAAAATTCAAAATGGCCGCCATCGGAGGTAAGGTAAAATGTATAGTTTTAAGCCAAAAATGGTTACAAAAACAGAAACAAATATGCAATTGAGGGTTTCTGGGGTCAGAGAATCTGATGCTGATAGTATGTGTACGATTAAACATGAGGGGGTCGCCTCCTGAGATCACCATATTGGTCAACATTAAAAATGGCACCCATCGAAGGTAAGGTCAAATGTAGTTTCAATTTAAAAGGAGCCACAAAGGGTTTACAGGGTAAGATAATGATGATACCTGATATTCATTTGATTAACCTGAAGGGGTGCCCCTGGGACCGCCATGTATGTACAAAATCAAAATTGATGCCATTGGAGGTAAGGACACACTTAGTTTCGCGTCAAAAAGTGCATTTTTTTTTAATCCTGCGATTTAGGGGGTTTCAAGGTCAGAGAATCTGATTCTGATATGTTTTATATTAGACGTGAAACTAGAGGGCCCACTGGAGCCGCTATGTCAGTTAATATTCAATATGCCCTCTATTAGACAATGTTTGACCCAATGTCAAATGTGTTTCAATACAAATGAAAGAAGGCTAGCAATAGCATATACAAAATGCAAGCGTTTCAGGGGCTTCGAAGGACAGGGGAATCCAATCATGGGGCTATTTATTCAATACAACTCCAAAGGATCCCCCGGACTGCATTATTGGTACAAATCCAATATGGCCACCATCGCATGGAGTTCAGCTCAATTTTAGTTTCAAGTAAAAAGGGGCTACAAAATCAAAGGCTTTGGGGATTAAGGCGCGTTTCAGGGTCAGATAATCTGATTCGGATGACATTTATTTGATTCAACGTGAATGTGTGTCCATGCACTGGTGCCGTCATATCGGTTAAAATCCATTAGCTGCCATTACAGCTAAGGTTAGTTACAAGGAAAAAGGGCTATATATATATTTGTTTTAAGTTGTTCAGTTTGGGGGATGTTCAGAGGAAAGAGAATCTGATCTAACCGGTAGGCTACAAGAAGGGCTATTTACTGATCAAACCAGCACTTTGGGGGCATCTTGAATGGATGTCATAAGGGGGGGGGGGGGGGGGGGGGTATATGCCATCTTAGGGATACATGGTACATGTAATGGTCGTGACAAACGGTAAAGACACTTGGTCCATTCATGTAGCCTATACTCCAAATTTCAAATTTTCAATTGAATCAGAAAACAACATTTATGAGGCTGGTAGATTGGTAAAATCCAATTTGGCCGCCATCCATTTAGAAAAGCTGGCTAGTGTAAAGGATCCGGGGTCAAAATGTACAGTTCTGACATTATATCACAAAGATGGTAACATGGTCTCTTCTGAAGCAACATTTACGGGTCAAAATAAGCATTTTAAGGGAGACCTAGATAGAGAAAGAAGGACACTTAATCCTGACCAGGGACCCAAAACAGATGCTCTCAGTTAATGTAGAAGTGATGACCTTTCCAATGTACAACTTCTGGCCCATACAAACGGTCAATTGGATCACAGTCGGCAGCTTCATGCAGACAGCATATATTCTTAAAAGGGCCTCTGGCTTTTCATAGAGACCAACCACTCAATCATGTTTTGTTTGACTGTTCATATGATTGGTCCATCATAATCACATGGCTGAATCCTTGATGATTTGTTTCGCAAAGTATTTTCCTTTATGTTTGTTAGTTGGAGAGAATATGCCAACAAATGAAGTTTGTGCTGTTTAGGGCGTAAAGGTAGTACAAAGTAACCCTTTCCAAGGGTTTTCAGTACAGCTCCAGAACGAGGATAGTCCTAGCCTTTTGTCAAGGCCCCCGCGCGAACACCCAACCGAGCGCGAAGCGCGAGACGTACATACCCAAGCGCAGCGGTTGTACAACATGCAAGCGGCGCGGGATCTGTACAGCTCGTAATGTATGATCGATCTCCCAGCCATATAGAGCCTTGATTAAAGGCTAGAATAGTCCCCAAGATGATTAACCCATCCATCTTGTCTTCCATAACTATGCAGCGCTACGATCCCATCAACCAACTTGTCAACCAACTCACAATTCTGCCTTCAGTACCTTGGACATCATTCACTTCATATCATCACACAATCTCCTGCATGCCAATGGCGGGCAAATCTGAGCTCTATGTCGTTGGCCTCTGCCAGATCTTTGATTGTGCACATTCCATGTATCATATCACAACTAAGCATGTGGTCCATGGTCTTAGGGCCTTGACCGCACTAACAATCCGCTGCGCAATCGATGTATCCCCAGCTTAACATATTGGACTTATATCTACCCATGCCACTCCGAAGCCTAATCAGGGTTGGTTGAATCCTGCCGGTAATTTATTAGATGGCTGCATGGGCATACGTTTGTCTACAGGCATCTCCTCCAGTCTTTCTTCCAAGAGTTTGAGCCTTCTTGAAAACACACTGTAGTCAAGAGGGTCAACAGATGACTTGAGACGCCAAGGTTGTAGTGGGTGGTCATGGTGGGGATGTCTCACGTCCTATGCTTGTCTCAGTCGTTCCTTCTGGCTAGCAGCAGCTATCCTTATTTCAGGGGGTGCGGTGCCAGAGAGCAGATAAATGTTATCACTCCTGGTTGGTCTCGTGCATCCTGTGTTGTAGCGGCATCTTGTGATAAGCACATGATCAATCTTCTTTGCATGTGCCGATCTTTCCCACACCGGACAGGCATATTCTGCAGCAGAATAGCAGAGTGCCAGAACGTAGCTCTGATTGTTAATGGGTTATCTCCTCACTTGGATGTGCTCAGTTTGGCAGAAAGGGCATTCCTGGAGCTTACTTTTCCCTTGAGCTTGGAGACATTAGCCTTGGAGACAGTGTGCATCACTCATGCTTTAACATTAATCTGATACCTATAGCACATCAAGAAGTAGTCGGATTTTGCTTACCATGAGTTTGGTGAACAGACAGCGACTCGACTGAGTTTGACTACAAGGATGATAAGTTTAATAATAGGTGTCTAGTAGTCTGATATTTGATGAATCAGAAGAATCAAGTTTGAAGAATCCCACTGTATTACATGGTAGTCGCTTGAATTATGGTTGGTAATGATAAGGGCATATAATTCTAACCTGATCCACTGAGAAATTGTCTTGGGTGTGGTGTGTAAGCAATCCACATCATAGTTGAAGGAAGCCTTAATACGTCTCTAAACTAGTCAGTAGAACCACCCGATTTTCATTCTCCATATTCTCCTTGTCGATCTTAATTTGCATTTGTCTCATGAATACATCTCATCACTTGACCAATCGGGACATTGATGCCATATACAATTTTGTATTGACATAGTGGCCCCAGTAGGCGCTCTTTCTTATCTAATAAAAAAATAAATCTTCAGAATTAATTCATGTGCATGCCCTGAAATTGCTGAAAACCCCTGAATCGCACAAACTCCTCTTTTTGTAGACCTTGTTGTAGACCTTATGCAGTGGCGGCCATATTGGATTTGTATCAAAATGGCGCATCCAGGAGGGTCATTTCACATTTCATCCAAACAAAATTGTCCCAGAATCAGCTTTTATGTCCCTGAAAGACCCTTAAATGTATGAACATTGGTTATTCTAGCCTCTCTTCACTTGAATCTACAATAAACCTATATGGCGACCATATTGGATTTGTACATAATGGCCCTATAGCGGGCGGCCTTTTACATGTAATAAAAAAAAAAAAAACATTATCATATTCAAATTCTCTGACCCTATATAGAAACGCCTTAATTGCATCAAGTTCTGTTTGTGTAGCCCCTTTGAGCTTGAAACTACATTTGACCATAACTCCGATGGCGGCCATTTTGAATGTTGACCAATATGATGGTCCCATATGGCGCCCCTTCATGTTTAATTGTAGAAAAACAAATCAGAATCGGATTCTCTGACCATAGAAACCACCTAATTAAAACTAGTTTTTATTTTTGTAGCCCATTTTGGCTTGTAACTACGTTTGACCTCACCTCCGATGGCGGCCATTTTGAATTTTGACCAATATGGCGGTCTTAAGATGCGCCCCTTCATGTTTAAACAAAGAAATATCATCAGCATTAGGTTCTCTGACCCCATAAACCCCTCAATTGCATATTTGTTTTTGTTTTTGTAGCCCCTTTTGGCTTGAAACTACATTTGGGCCTTATCTTCGATGGCGGCCATTTTGAAATTTGACCAATATGGCGGTCCAAAGGGGCAACATTCATGTTTAATCGAAGAAATATTATCATAATCAGATTCCCTGACCCTAGAAATCCCTTAGTTACACTAAATTTGGGTTTTGTGGCCCCTTTTGGGTTAAAACTACACTTGACCTCCACTTACCTCCGATGGCGGCCATTTTGAATTTTGACCGTTATGGCGGTCCCAGAGGCCGCCATTCTTGGCATCCACCTGAAATCTTAATAGTATAGTATGGGCTACCTCTGGGCCAAATTTGGTGCTTTTAGAAGAAGTTGCACCAAACAGACCCTATATCTCCCTAATTGCCCCCACTATGATGGGAAGTCTGCGCAATGCGCGCAGTTATCTTTAACACGCGCTGGCGCTTGCAGGGCCTACGATGGCTGGAGGCCCGGGGGGGGGGGGGGGGGGGCACTCAACACTAGCTGCGTTAACACGATAAAAGCCAATCTTGTGGTTATCTTGTGGTTATCTCGTGGTTTGCAATCTTAGAGGTATCTTGTGGTTATCTTGTGGTTAGCGCTCATGACCGAGATATTCTTCCGGTGTGAAAACAAGTCAAGTGAGTGCGCGTGACCTCAAATGAGAAAGGCGCGCACACTACTTCCGGATGTAATTCTTAAGAATTGCAACTCTCGAGAATTGGCATCGTTTGAACACGCATTTTGCAATTCTTAAGAGTTGCAATTCTTAAGAATTGCAACTCTTAAGAATTGGCTTTCATCGTGTGAACACGGCTTATATTGCTGTACACACGCGCGACCAAAAAAAACGCGTAAAAAGGGTACTTTTTGCCGATCATGACGCGTCACGCGCGTGACGCGTTTAGGGTGTCAAAAAGGCCAAAATCAGGAAAAGGAAAGGGGATGTTTGTGGAGTTAAACAAATACGCGTTTAGGGTATCCTTTTCTCCAAACTTGTTTCCCGGACTTGTTTGGAGTTTGCCGGGGATTTTGTGCGATTTCGAATGATTCCAGGGGATTCCAGATCTCGGGAACGTCCCTTGATCGCGCGATCATATCCCCCCGCCCCCTTCACCATTCCCAGGTCCCCGCTTAACTCTAAAAGTGCCAGGGATTTTAATGTTCTATGGCATTTGTGTGTATTGTCACTCACAAAATTGCGAGTATGGCACTCAAGGAGTTAAGCTCCGCATGTATCCAGGGCCCAGATATCAGCTGAATATACTGATGGAATTCCTTGTATAAGTACTTAGTACTACAAATGAGAACATCATAAGCAGAGTTTTGTTAATACATGTAGCACATTTAATCAGTTTTTTGACAAATACAAACTCAGAGATACAATCATAATATGAGACACATTTGAAGGGGAGTGTCTAGAATAATATCCCTTGTATCATTGTAACCTCTACCCATTGTTCAGGTTTCTCAACAACATTTTGAACCATTTCAAGAACTCAGGATTTTGTGTATGTTTAAATGATGTTCATATTTTTGGTAAATATATTATTCCACAATGTTTCAGAAACAAGACATGGTAGTTATCATTTGTTTTTATAGTAACTACACAAATATCTCGAGAGAGCGATCCATTGTAGAAATACCTTGGCGTTGTCACATGCTGTATGAAATTGCAATTGGTATTATCAGAAATACAGTCAAACTTGCATAAGTTGAATCTGCTGGTACTGATGAAAACATGAAAAAGCTTTTACTTACAAATTCAACTTATATAACCCCCCCCAAAAAAAAAAAATAGATAATCCAAAATAGAGGCCTTTTGAATGTCTTCAACTGAGGCAAAGTTTAAACTTAGTGAGAGGTTGACTGTAGTTTTTATTGACAAGTACATGTACATTAGAGGTTTATTTAATGTAGACCTTGTTTATGGTTAAATGTTTAAGGTGGTTAAACATTTCCATTATTTGTAGAGGTTTAATTGAAAGTAATTGACGTAGACCTTGTTTAGGGGTATGTTTTAAAAAAGCACGCGAAAATACTTGAATAGGATATAAATTTGACCAATGGATAAAACTTGTTTAGGGTGGGTTTGAAAAACCTGTGGTCGCGCGTGTGTACAGCAATATAGTTTAGTGCCCCCCCCCCCCCCCCCGGGGGGGGGGGCTGGAGGGAACACTCACAGTGTAAGCAAGCTCAATTCGGGTTTTTCAAATGTGATAACAAAATCAGTTCCTCAAAATAATCATCTGATATAACAAATAGTACATGCTTCTTGTCGTTAAATATTCCACATTACACACCTCTACATTTTTAATTTGACTCGTGCAAATATATTACACTCGGCCTGCACTCGAGAAATTCAAAATGTATCGGTGTCTATTCTGATATATTCAACTCCAAACCCTGCACTTTTTGTATAATAAGTGTCACTTCATCATGTAGACCTCTAGTGGTCAATTGTACAAATTACCTACATTTTGGGTGAGATCTACATAGTGTCGATCACTATTTTAGATAATTATGTTACACTGATCACATCACAATTTTCAAAACTCATGTAACATTTTCTCCTAAACATTAATTGTTTAATCATCAATTCATCATGATATCTCAAACAGTGAAGAGATCTGCGACTGGATGTCGAAACTGGCAGACGACTTGACCAGATTGAAGGGAAAAGGTAAGGAACAATTGATGTTTGCTTTTTAAAATTTATAAATAGTGATTCATTTACTTTTTGACAATGCAACCAAAATCACTATTAGCTTTGACACTAATCTTGCACATTATTGTTTGGCTTCTGGTAAAACAAGAATGCACTGAGTTTTTATTGTTTAAATGTCTCCCTAATAATGCAGATATTTAACATTGCATTTTTAAGCATCTGTAGACGCTTTCTACCAAAGTCAGTATCTGAATTTGAAGACTAAATCCACCATAGCACCCAAGCTCAAATATTTTGTGCGAACGTTTGAGATACATCATTATTCCTTTTCTATAAGAACCTCACATATATATTTATCATTCTCATAGAATCTCCCAATGATATTGGTATATGTGTTAAGTATCAAATATCACTTTTGGGAAAGAATATAAAGTTAATGGATAACTTAAAACTAAACAGAGCTCACCTTGGCCCTCGTGTCAATGATCAGCATAATAAACAAATATACCATGCACTGAGAGCCTCTAGTTGAAATTATGGATTCCGAGGTGACAGGAAAAGCACTATGTTCTGAGGGTCGTAGACCCGAAGAACATAGTGCTTTTTCTGTCACCGAGGAATCCATAATTTCACTAGTGGCTCGAAATAGTGCATGATATATTTGTTTTATATCCTTCGCATAATCATAATCATCGCAAAAATAAATGATTTCAATTAAACTAAAGAAAAATATAAAGAAAAACAAAACATTGATCATGGAACCATCACTGCACTGAATATGTTCTGTTTGTGACACTGACCCCCTTTGCGCAATAGTCCTAGCGCAGAGCGCGTATTGCGCTATCTTTCCATTCATGGTTACGCGCATTAACAACTAATGCGCACCCAAATGCAAAACGCGCGCATCAAAGTGAATAATTAACCTGCTTTAAATACTACACACGTGTAATTGTATGGAGAAAATAGTTATTCCTACATTACACATACAGCTAGTGCAGTGTACGCCGCGGCCGATTGTTAAATGACGAATTAGTGTCACGACCACAGAAGGACAACGATGCACTATGTGCACCATTGTGGTAATTCTAAAATTCGAATACCGCTACGTTATACATGAAATACATCTCTAGAATATTCTTTTGAACTTATTGATATTCACGGGTGAAAATGTGCTGTATTTCTTTTTA
This sequence comes from Echinarachnius parma, assembly GCA_037951105.1. NCBI lineage: Eukaryota > Metazoa > Echinodermata > Echinoidea > Clypeasteroida > Echinarachniidae > Echinarachnius > Echinarachnius parma. Next base: position 157,003 of record JBAMJV010002235.1, on the reverse strand, counting down.
AATAACTCTTTGAGAAATCTCGTCGAGCATCTTTCGCAAGCTAAAACAATATCTCTGCTCGCAGGGAAGATTATATAACACGCATCTCTATGGGCTCAATATGATCACCCGGCGTCTATGACGTCATTCATGGAATAGCATTTACTATTCCATGAATTACGTCACGCATAGCACATTTTTCTCCATGGGCATAACTATGTTTGGTCACATGACGCTATGTAAACCAATCACTGAACAGGATTTCATTCGTGTAGGATATAATACATTTTATGTAGCGATCAGAAACCTTTATTGGCCATCATAGATTTGAGAGTTATACATTAACACTGTAAGTCGATCTGATCAGTCCAACTTTCATAGCTTTCTAAAAGTGCTATACATCGTTACTATGCTATTAGTAGGTCATCTCTGATTACACCAATTGCTGACCCCTTCTCCCCAGCCCCAGCCTCTGCCAAAAGATTATAAACGTGTTATTGATGGTTATCTTCACTTTGTTATACAAAATTGATATTGAGAACACTACCACATAATTTGAGGTAACCTCTTTTAAGACCATCATCAATTCATAAATTTCCTTTATTTTTCCTCTTAATAGAGAACACACCACTAAACATCTGTTTGCACCAACTACTGACCCATCCCCTCAGCCCCAGCCTCTCCCCAAATATCAAAGGTCCTCCTTGACAAGTACCGATTCGGGTCAAAGGTCATCTTCGACTGAAGTTAATGATGATGATGTGAGTAATAAAACTTCTACAATGCATTTGACATGTTTCCATTGTATGTCAAAGCTTAATTGACAATAGCTAGTACTTGCCCGATAGGCTGGGGCAGGTGACAATTAATGTTTGGCAAGTAACATTTCAAAGATGTTCTAATTTGTTTGCCTTATTGGGCAGCCAACATTTATGTTAATTCTGAGAGAAAATAACATAGTTCCTCACATGTAGATTTAATCTAGAAACAAGCGATAAGTTTGCCAAGCATATCAAGCTTCTCTTGTTTCACGTTAGTTTGTTTGCTCAAGTAAATTTCCTGTTAGGGCAAGTAAAATTAGAAAATGTATGATTTGATTCTATGTGCGTTTAATACAAAAGTTGTGGTTGCAATTCCCAACAGGAGCATGTGTGTTCTTCAGGAAGACACTTAATCAACATTTGCTGCTCGCAACCCATAACTATAATGTAGTTAATTGGTGCTTGACATATTTTTTGCATCATGCTCTCCAGAGTCAAGAGGCACATTGTTGTTGCCTAGCAACATGTGAAACATGAGTATTTTTCTGCTTTAGCTTTTTTTATACTTATTCCTTTTTGTTTGTTTGATATAAATTTTATTTCTGTCTAGAACGCATCAGCTTTGGGAAGTACAGATAACGATGCCCTAATCAGACATCTCCTGGAGATGTTCCCCGCATCCTGCTCCCTGGAGGCACGGCGTTGCCTAGCAACGGCCAATGTACAGCTTGAGGTTGCGGTCCACCTGATGCTACTGGAGATGGAGCGGAGTGATGGGGCCCCGGCCATTTCCAAAGAAGAGGTATATTGACATTATCCCTCTGATTGATTTCTTTTTGAAGTGTTTCTATTTCTCTTTTGGGAATAATTAACCGGTTTACTGTGTAATTAAAAAATAAGGGCATAGAACTGCTTAGGCTAGCACCTGTAATAAAATGTTCGAGAAAAAGTGTCAAGCTTTCAGACCCAAGCAGATAATTTTTATCAAGCGGTTCAGGATTGATTAAATTTTGCTATAGTGTGTATTTTTGATAGACCCCAGCCCAAATATTTTTGGGACCAGTCCTGAATGGGTAAGGGCAATATACCTAAACCTGGAACTATACATAAAACAAGCAGAGTGAAGGTGGGATCAGGTACAGGCTAAAGTGAACAAGAACTGAAGGGGGAAAATCCAATATTGGAGAAGGTAATACAGGAGCAGGCAAAAGTAGAGAGGAACAAACGAAGTGGACTTAATGTGGGCTGGTCAGAACAATAATTGGCAGTCAAGTGTGAATCTTGGAAGCTAGGGGATAAGTGATGAAAGGCAGGCAGTGTGACAAAAGAGGTGTGAGTGTGGGAGGGGAAGTATAAATTGAATTGGAAATGGAGTTGGGGATTAGTGGTGAGAATCAAGAAAAAGAAAAAGAGGGGGGGGGGGGGCTGACATGTGCAATGTAATGATGGTGCTTGTAAATGAAAGAGTCCTAGTGGAGTTGTATGTACATGAATGTATTGAAACATGCAAACAAATGATGTAGTATGAGGGACATGAAATACATGCAATTATCTCCTTAATCTTAACGCATGCATACTTGACCCCTAAATTTAGTTTCTTTTTACTGATAAGGATAAGGACTGGAAAAGTCTCACTGTGCAAGCCTGCCAATAGAGCAATACCTTCAAACATGCCAACAAAAGTGAATATTATTTGTGATGGTGTGTTGTAATAGCCAAGTGAGGATAAGCGTACAATTTGTATGATATTGTGACGACTGTAGAGGTCATCTTGTACCGGCTACAGCAAAACCCACCACTTGTTGGCAAAAATCAATGAGATGTGTATCATTTGAAAGAGTTATTAATCAGCTTTTATTTTATACATGTCTATTTCAATTAATTTGGATTATAACTGACAGAGTTATGATCATTTTTATATCTCATAATGCGTTCAGATAAAACTGAGCTATCAATAATTCGTCGCTGGGCAATTAAAAGGACAAATTGACGGTATCGATAGCAAAAAACGATACTTACTTTTTTGGAAGAAACAACATTTTGACATTTTGGGCAATTATATTTTTCAAATGCCAAATCCAGTAATATTGTTAAGTGAAACAGTAATGTAGGCTATAAAGCGATCAAGTCGTTTAATTTGGCCTACGCTCAGTTCTTTTTAACGGAGTTATTTACGCATTTCTGAATTTGCCCTTTTTACATGCACGATATCGCGTCAATATTGGGCATGAAAAAGGACAAAACGCGAATTGCCCTTTTACGCGCATTGATAATGCACAGGCAATGCGCGCGACTTGGCGCAATAATGGGCAGCTAAAAGGGTAAATCCATTTTTGTCCTTTTTATTGCCCATATCATATGCGCGTTTAGTCGTGTATGCCAAACATGCAAGGGTTATTTCGTAGTCACTTGAATTAAAATTGGTTAAACTTGTGGCCGTACGCATGTGCCGATATTGTGATCAATGCTATATTCTTACGGAAAAGTAGTAAAATAACACATTTCATTCGTTATACATTGATTCTTAACCAAATAACACCTCTCGGCAGTTCGTGAAAACGATTTTGTCCTTTTTGTTGCCCAAATACGCGCAATTTGGTCATTTTGTCCTTTTGTTATTTTTGATTTTCTCAAAAAGTGGGGCACATATGGGAATTCTAAACATATCATCGGATAGGTTTTAAAGAACTCTATCTGAAAATAAAATTTAAAAAAAAAATCGATATTTGACGATAATATCGGCCATTTTGCCCTTTTTATTGCCCAGCGACGAATTACAATATTTAAATTACAACCATGCATAATTGTTTTACAAAATTGTAAATAACGTTGCACTTGATTAATATTTCAACTTGATTTATTTTGCATTAAAAAAGCAAACATTTATCTTGCTGGTTATGTCAAAATATTAATTTTGACATTTGGACTAATTTTCAACTTTGGAAGCCCATAACTGCAAAATACTAATTAACCAACAAATCGTGGGTTTTGCTATAGCCTGTCACATATTATAATGACATTGACTAAACTAAACTGAACTGAACTGATCTGTTTATGCAGTGGCATGCAGGGAAGACGAAGCGGGATGATAAGAAGGTGCGAGACTCAATCCTCTTGAAATACGGCTACGTAGACGTCAAGGATGACTCCGTCTCACACAAACCGGTTCTACCAAAACAGGTATGGTGGCTCTCATGATACGATTGCTGTGAAATAAATGTTAACACAGAATTGTCCAAATGGAAGCTTTCATGAGTATCACAATGTTTATTTAATGATCAGCTCTGACCAATATGTTCAAAACTAATTTCACTTTTATATTTTTATTATTTAATCACATTTGAGTAATGTTTTCATCGAATATGCTTGTATGTTGTGTTTATTTCCTTGAAGGAGAATATAGTAAAGACATTAACTTTCTGACCAATTAACAAGGAGACAGTGGGGGATATCTTTTTTTTTATGCCTCCGCCAACGAAGTGGCCGGAGGCATTATGTTTTTGGGTTGTCCGTCCGTCCGTCCGTCCGTCCGTACCTACGTCCCGTTTACGTTCTCGCGATATCTCAAGAACCGGTTGACGGATCACTTTCAAACTTGATTTGAGTATACATATTGGGGTGACAATGATCTGATTAGATTTTGGGGTTCATCAGGTCAAAGGTCAAGGTCACAGGACTCAATATATGTGCAAAAATGCCTTGTTCTCGCGATATCTCTAGAAGCAGTTGATTGATCTATTTCAAACTTGGTATGAGTGTACATGTTGGGGTAACAATGATCTGATTAGATTTTAGGGTTCACGAGGTGAAAGGTCAAGGTCGCAGGACTCCTTCTCGCGATATCTCAAGAACCATTTGACGGATCAATTACAAACTTGGGATGAGTTACATACACATCGGGGTGGCAATGATTGGATTAGATTTGGGGGGTCATGAGGTCAAAGGTCAAGGTCACATGACTCACTATATATGCAAAAATGGCTTGTTATGGCAAAATCTCAAGAACTGAATGTCAGATTTCAATCTAACTTGATACCTGAATATTTCTTGGGAGCCAATGTAGCCATCAACATTTGGAGTCTATGGTCAAGGTCACAGTACTCAAAATATATATGAACATTTTTGTTTTCAGTGCACACGTTATTTTGGGCTTGATATTAAAAATCGCGTCGTAGCGGAGGCATAATTTTCGACTGCGCGCAGTCGAAGATCCATCTAGTTTATTTTGTGTTGACGGTTAAAGGGGAATTCAACCCTAGAAATTTGATGTTTGCTATGAAATAAGGTGAATGGGAAGAATACTGAGTAAAATCTGAGCCAAAACATCTTATTTGAAGTATACTATAGTCATGTGGTCAAAGGTCACTACATAAAGGCGGAGGCATATTTTTGTACTGTGCACAGTCGAATCAATCTTATTAACCTGTTCCCTTCTATTTTGCATTCCTCATGAAGTTAACTCATTTCCTTCGAGATTCTGAAATACCCATGTACATTGAACATAAGCCACAAGATTCCCCTAGGCAAGGGGTTATAATAGCAGTGCCCACTATGCTCCCATAGACAATGGGTTATTTTCAGATACCCAAGTCTGCTCAATAAAATATTTAGACTTATTCAATATAAAACTATGATGAACATTAAATACCTTTTGTTCAGGGGGGGGGGGGGGATCTATTCATTCAGCCCCTTCTGAACAGTAATTAGATATTACGTAAGGATCAACGCCCATGACTCTTTTAAACAAACATTGGACATATCTTTATCTGGATCTGGATCTAGATGTGATACAGTGCAGGACCGCTAGGTATAATGCACTGGATTAATGGCCCGGTCAGATATCAACGGATAGCGGAAACGAATGCCCAACGAATAGAAAATTTGCGAAATGAAATTATCCAGTGATGAAAGTCGTCTCCATTGCTTTATGTACAAAACATAGAACAACGTACATCACTGGACAAGGAACGGACAAGAAACGCATACAAACGGAGACGAACGGATGGAAAATTTAGCTCTCCGTTTGACGTCCGTTTACGCAATCCGTTGATATGTGACCGGGCTATAAGGAGAGGGCACTGGTTGGTTTAGTTGAAACGTAGGTGGCTCTGGTTGATAGTATTTATAAACACCTCTGGTGATGTGCTGTCAACAACTTCGTTTGGCAGTTGATTCCATATGATGATGTGATGAAGCAGACTCATAGGCTATTCAGTCAGTGATGTCAAGTTATTAGGCTTTATTATATGCTCGCTAGCAGTAATTGCGTTATTAGGTTTTCGTTCAGGAATGTGAAGGTGGAGTGATTTTTAAGCGGCGGGGTTGGTAAATGAGCAATCTGGAGGTCTCGGGTTCGAATCCCGTTGGAATCCCATCTTCTTTGCCTTCTTTTAATCATAATTATATATCGTTAAACCTGTGCATAGTGACCACCTGAGGGAAGCAAGAAATAGTGGCCACTGTAGACAGGTTTCCCCTATAGACATGTACCATGACATTTTTATCTTCAGGGGAATCACTTTTTGTAGACACAATACACAGATAGGCTGCTATCGACCAGTGGCCGATAATTATAAGACAGGTATGACTGTACGTTGTACATATAATAATCATGTCATGAAATAGACTTTTGAGCTATCCAGTGATGTTCAAGATATTGGGCTGTATTGCAGTGTACAGTAGAAATTACTTTATTATTATTGAGCTTAACTGCTCAGGAAGGTTCTAAACCGGCGGGCGACGGGGGAGATGAAAGTGACATCTTTTTAAAATGACATGATTATTATGTGTAAAATGAACAGTCAAACCTGTCTTAGCAACGTACCTAAAGCCAGCTCTCAAGGTTTTGCCCAGGAATGCGAGTACGGAGTGATTTGCAAGTGACAGGGGAAGTTAATGTCATATAATTGTTACTCCAAGAAAAGGAGGTTACAAGCCCTAATCTTTTCCTGAAAGCTCTTAAATTAGATTTCCTTTTATGCAGTGGAATCTCTTTATAACGAGCTCTGTTATAATGAGGTACCTGATATAGCAAGGCAATTTCAGATGTCCAGGTTCTTTTTATTTTTGTATTTTTATTATATTTTAGCTCTGATACAACAAGATATCTGACCAGAGCCCCGTTGCAGAAAGAGATACAAGCGAGTTACAATTGTAAATCAGAAAATGTGCACATTTCAACCAATCAGATTTGCACATGATCTTACCTATTAGTAATTGCAACTTTACAATCGATTGCATCTCTTTCTGCAAAGTGGGTCTGAAGAGGTCAATTCAATGGAACAAAGGTGCTCGTTATAATGAGGTTTTACTGTAAAAGACAATAATCTCGCAACCTGTGATACAATCGCTTGTAAGTTACAATTAATTGTAAATCATGAAATGTGCGCATTTCAACCAATCAGATTTGCGCATTTAGTTGCATGATCTTACTTACAATTAATTGCAACTTTACAATCGATTGCATCTCTTTCTGCAAAGGGGGTCTGAAGAGGTCAATTCAATGGACCAAAGGTGCTCCTTATAATGAGGTTTGCAACCTGTGAATTTTGCGTTGAAAAGTGTAGACAGGATCTGTATTGAAGTAACATTAGTGCATGTGTTTTTACAGGTCACTTGCTTGAGGGTCAATTATTGAGGGTTAATATGTAACTGAATAATTATATAAAACATTCCGTTGCATGATTTTTACATATTTTGTACACAGTACTAACAGTTGATTTGTATGCCTCCGCAACGAAGTGGCCGGAGGCATTATGTTTTCGGGTTGTCCGTCCGTCCGTCCGTACGTCCGTACGTCCCGTACGTACGTCCGTCCGTACGTCCCGTTCTCGTGATCTCTAGAACCGATTGACGGATTCTCACCAAACTTGGTTCATGTATGTATCCTGGGGTGCCAATGAACTGATTAGATTTTGGGGTCATGAGGTCAAAGGTCACAGGGCTCATTATACACCGTGTCCCAGAAAAAACGAAACCGGGTTTCATGGCAGAAATTTTCTGTCATAATGAATAATTTATTTGATGATATATATATGCCTGGAAAGCTCTGTGTCTCTTCTTTCATTTGATGTGCAACTTATGGCACATACTTCAAGCATGACTGAATTAGAACAATGGAAAGTGGTGTTACCAATATTCAATTTGCACGCATAAATTTGAAGTTTGGGTGAGTTTTAAGAGTTGTAAACGTACTTATTTTTAAAAAGGACAAACACCACATAAAAGTTCATAGTTTTATCTTGTACATGACACCTCATGCTCAAAAAATAAATGATTTATGCCAGAGAACGAGTACAATGAAAACATGCCTGATTTCTGCCCGAATGAGTCAAAGTTGAGTAAGAAGTCGCTCAGCTTTCCTGACTAGCAGCTGACAATGGACTTTGATGCATGAGTGAATTTACACAAACATGGGGATCAGGAAACAGAAAAGTTACTCATTTGGGCTGGAATCAAGCATGTTTTCATTGTATTCGTTCTCTGGCATATATAATTGATTTTTTAATCATGAGGTGTCATATAAAAGATAAAATTATGAATTTTCATGCGGTGTCTGTCCTTTTTCAAAATAAGTACGTTTACTACTCTTAAAACTCTCCCCAAAACCTCACCCAAACTTGCAATTTCTGCGCGCAAATTGAATTTTGGTAACACCACTTTTTATCGTTCTAATTCAGTCATGCGTGAATTATGTGCCATAAGTTGTATATCAAATAAAAGAAGAGACACATAGCTTTTCAGACATATATATATCATGAAGGAAATTATTAATTATAACATAACATTTCTGCCATGAAACCCGGTTTCGTTTTTTCTGGGACACGGTGTATATGCAAAAATAGCTCGTGATCGCGTTATCTCTAGAACCGATGGACGGATTCTCACCAAACTTGGTTCTTGTATGTATCCTGGTCAGCCAATAGACTGATTATATTTTGGGGTCATGAGGTCATAGGTCAAGGGTCACATGGCTCATTATATATGCAAAAATAGCTTGTGATAGCGTTATCTCTAGAACCGATTGACGGATTCTCACCAAACTTGGTTCATGTATGTATCCTGGGGAGCCAATTAACTGATTAGATTTTGGGGTCATGAGGTCAAAGGTCAAGGGTCACATGGCTCATTATATATGCAAAAATAGCGTGTAATTGCAAAATCTCAAGAACTGAATGTCATATTTCAATCAAACTTGGTACCTGAAAGTATCCCAGGAAGTCATTGTAGTCATCAGATTTTGAGGTCATGAGGTCAAAGGTCAAGGTCACATGACTCATTATGCCAAAATAGCTTATAATTGCAAAATCTTAAAAACCATTTGACAAATAACCATCAAACTTGGTACCTACATTGTATTTGTATATTGTAATTTTTTACTATTGAAATTGAGTTGAAGAATTAATTCAGTGCATGTTAATTTGGGCTTGATATAAATCACGCAATAGCCGAGGCATCATTTTCGACTGCGCGCAGTCGAAGATCCATCTAGTTAAAGATGTGCAGAGAAATTTAAATTCCTTGTTAAAAAATTAGTTTTGCTGTACTTTGTTTTTATATTGCAAGAATGCTGAGCATTGACATATAATTAAAAGTAATGTCACATCAAATAAGATAATTTAAGTCAAGATAAGTATGTAGAATCAACAAAATAATTGTTGATTTATTTTCTTTGTTGAATGCAGGGAAAGCATGCGTAAACTTAATGATTCATTTCGTAAATTTCAATGTGAAATTACATGTAGGCCTATGTGTATATTCTGTGAAAAAGGTAATCATTTACAAATATTTAGATGACGGGGGAGATGAAAAAGACATCAACCTGAAACCAGCAAGGAGCCATCACTTCCATTGACTCTTTTAAACAGACATTGGACATATGATGATGTCAAGAAGTAGACTCATAGGCTACGCCCCACTAGCAATAGTTGCTATTTCTCAGTGTAGGGCCCTTTTACCAATTTGTTTGTCTCTTAGCATTTCTTATATACACATTATGATTGTTATCTTGTTACTTTTGAACACCTAATTTCGCCGTTCCAAAGCTCGCCGCCGACAAGATTCAGTGTTTTCTCTAGTAATCTAATTACCGCCGCTTCGCTATGCGGAGCGCTCGTAAATCTCAGTGCGAACACCGCGATCGGGCTGTGAGTTGCGTGATGACAGCTCACGCACTGCATTGTGGGATATGTTATTGATTTTGCATTGCCTTTCGCGAGCGTGGATTCTACCTCCGATTCCGAATATTGCGTGTCTAAAATGGCCGATTGTGACCCCTCTGACCAAGATCAGCTTATTTTAGAACCCGATGAATGGGAAATTGGACAGTTTTACCCGGATATCTGTATTTGTGGAGTGCCTTCAACTGTAGATTTGATACAATGTTCCAATGAAAATTGTCCAATCTCGTGGTATCACCGTGAATGTGTATGTGTGGGACTGAAGGGAAGCAATAATGACTCCGCATCTGCTGTGCCTGTCGACGCAGAATCGACGTTGGAAACCGATTCGTGGGAGTGTGATTTGTGCTCGGAAAATGTTTTGCCGAGTAAGTGTTTGATTTAATTTTACATAACTAAAATAATAAATTAGAAAGTAAGATTAAGATACAAATTTGCAAATATAAAAACGGGGAAAAAATAATGAAAATAAAAATTAATCTGGGCAAGGCCACATCTACAAAGTATATGGTCCATTTAGGTGGACCATTTACACGCAATATATGGTAATACACGGGAGATTACCATACTGCCTATTCATACACTGTATCGTTCATCAGTTGAACGTTGTGTGTTAGGATGCATCGGTAATGAAAACAGACGGGAAATAATCCTTTTTTTTCTACATTTTGCAATCTTCAAAACAACAAAGTCGGTAATTATTATCAAAGTATATGACTTAGGGATCACATAAACAAACGTTTTTTTGCATTTGCTGGTAAATTTAGGGAGAAATCGGCCGACAAATGTTTTGGATAGTGCAGCAGGCGGAAGAGGTTGATCTCCACACAATGCTACTGTAATGTACCTATGTGTGGGCAAGGCCAGGCAAGGGAAACTGATGACGATATTCTAGTGGGAAAATGTTTCCAATTTTGTCCTGAAATGATTATTAATGCTTGGCCTTTGCTTTGCTCACGGTCATTGGATTAATTTTATGGATAGTCATTGGGTTATTTTAGAGGTCCTGGGTTAATTTATGACAGTTCTGCTTTAATTTTTAAACTAATATATAAACAAAATAATAATAATTATCGGCCCATTAAACACATTCGTGGTAAATAGATGTCTTAGTAGATAAGTAGTTTTCAGCAGTATTTTCGAAATAATACAATTTTAGTTTCACTAACAGTCACAATTCACAATATCTTAAATGAAATTCCATTTTTACTTTTTTAACTAAAGGCTCAACGACTGTCGACCCCAAGCTGGCAAATGGTGGCTCTGCTAGCAGTAGCACTCCAGATAAGACTGAAGAGAATGCACCCAAGTCCAAGAAGAGAAAGAAAGGTCAGTATGTAGTTATCTTACATGAAAATATATGTATTATGATTGGATGCAGTATGTGTTATTGTTAAAGAAAGTCTTGTTTTTATGTATTTTGATTGGTGGCAATTATTACCCCCAGAAAAAAGCAGCAAACAATTATCCACTCAAACTCTCTATCTCTCTATTTTGTTCACACTCTTTCAATCTCTACATACTGGTTTAAATATATATTCAAAGGCAGGGTCTTGAAAAATACAATCTAGAAAATGTCAATTGTATTTACATGGTAACACGTTTCTTTTTATTGTATTGAGTCATTCCAAATATTTCAATTTGTCTATTTTCAGCTTATCACACTACTCAAATCAGAAAGGAGACAGCTGTGGACAAGGGGACAGAGATGACGAGAAATGCGATTAGTAAGGTTCAAATCGATACATTTTATTCACAGCATGAGATAGCTAGCGTAGCTAAAAACATTGATGTAAACTCAGAAAGGTTCGATGAATTTTCAAGAAGTGTGGTTTCACAAATTTGGGACTGTGTAGCAGCAGGAGAGAGGCATCCCATTGGACCAGCAGCGAATACAGTGATGTTCACAGAATTTCATAAGTTGCGGTGTTCTGATACAATGTTGAATGAATGGAACAAACTGTGTATTGAGAAGAACCAAATAAATTGCAGAACGCTTTTGCAGTACATTCTCCGAACAGTCCTAGGGGATGTAATTAGGCTACGCCATGATCAGAAAGACACCGTGACGGATAATCAAAAGCAGCCAACGAACATAACAGAAGAGGAGGAGGGGGCCTTGCGATACCTCGCCGGTTATATTCCGTTCGCACTTGTGAACAAGTTTTCAAAAATGAAGTCGCCTCTTGCGCAAAAACTTAAAACATGTATCTTGATGTGGAAGATTCCACAAGATGACGATACTCATGCCGATTCTTTTCTGGCATATACCTCAGTATGGATATCGCTACAGAATAGAGGGGGGTTGTTTCAGGTTTCGGATGAGGTATATCGCTTTTTCAGAGCTGTCGAGATTGCCGTGAGAAAGGAACTGAGTGTGGGCAATCTTGTAGGCAGTTCCGAAACTGCAAAAGAGATCCTCCAAAAGGTAATTTGGACAAGCCCACCCATAGGCAAATGTTGGGATGGGCTAATTGGCGAACTTCTTGACAGCGAGGAATCAGATGGCCTCTTCACCACCATCATGAACTACTACATCAAGATAAGAATTAATAACTTTGTCAGGTTGTTTGTTAACCTGAAGAAGAGGGAACAAAACAAAGTGTCACGGAGAGGTGACAAGGGTCTCAGAAAACAACTCAAGAAATCAACGAAAAAAGGAACAACAATTACGGATCAGTTGAACTCTCTATGTACAAGTACTGAACCTGACAACTGAAAACAACAATGATCTTTCTTGGATTCTTCTCAAAAGGTTCCTAAGAGTAGCTTTATTGTGTCTTTTTGTGTTGTCAAGTTAGTGCACATCTACTTAATTCTTTGTCATAAAATAATGTAGTTTTTGCTTATGATGCAAACAAGAGTAAAGAGTAAAAAGAACATTACATCATTTATAACTGTGCATATCTATTTCACTTTTTAGAATCCAGAGTTCCTAGAATAATATGTGAACTTACAGCACAAAACGACCAATAAGTCTGGGGAAATGATCATGCTGATTTTCACATGATTATAGTAGAATTCAATTATTTTTTAAATGGTTTATAATTTGCCATATTCAGATAGGCCAAACTCTCAGAAAGTGAGCGCCAAAGATTTGGAAAATGGCTCAAGCAGTTTTATAATAAGGGAGAAAGGAGCCACTTCAAAGATCGCCATCAATTTTACAGAAGGTAGATTAAAGTACTTTGGTTAGGAAATACAAAAATCCTGAATTTCATATTCTTAACCAAATTTTACTATTCAAGCTAATAACAGAAACTATATCCACGATATAATGATCATTTTATGGTATAAGGTCACATATGCAACAATGTTTTACATGAACAATCACACATTTGTTACTTGTTACCTTTGTTAATTTGACATCACAAGACTGTTCTGGAATGTTACATGTTACTATTTGTTTGGTTTATACGTTTACATCGGCGTGTAAAGGAAATTGCATATTTATTTGGATTTTAAGTAGTTTAAAGCAAACAATGGGAAAACATCTCAAGATCTTAATGCTCGACGCCCATATATTGTTAACCTTATTAGTCATTTGAAAATAAAAGAGACCATCTACTATTTCAGGGACTTTTAGAATACAGTCTTTATAAAGGGATACATAATATAGAAGGTAAATTTAAATATCATGTTTGTTGTATTTCATTGTTTGATGCCATGATACAACAAAATATATACAGTAATGGGGTTACTTGAATGGCCCTTATGAGGCTACTGAAAATGAGTTTTCATCATTTACAGCATTGAGAAAAGTAAGCTGGATAATTTTTCACCTCTTCTTATTTGACTCTGGCAGAGAGTACAATTATTCTCATACAATACGCAAGGTGTTAATAATTGAAACATGTAATTGTAAACCTCACTAAAATCATCATAAAATGTAGTTTCAGACTCGATAAGACAGACATTTTGTTTACCTTTATTTCCCTGTCCTTGAAACATATACATGAAGAAGATTTTGGTTAGTTTTACAATATGATTCCCTCGTTAATAAGGCGGAATATTTCAATACCTTGTCAATCATACATGTATATTACATACGCCATGGACTGTAAGAACGGAAAATATGATTGATGATTAGTAAATAAATACTTATATGAATACAAAATCGACTTGCTTCCATTGTACACTTTCTTGCTGTTATAATTTCTCGTATCAGAGAGGTGGGCACACCTCTGAACATAATTATAAACAATACATAAATCAAACCAGTGTACATGTAATGATGTAAGCAGTATATTAGCCACCTTGCCTATAGTGGCTTTTCTAGTTTCATTTTCTTGGTCACTATACACGGGTTTAACTGTAGTTGTCTTATGAGAATTTTATCATATAAATGCATTCATAAAACCTGAGGTTCCATCCATTATTAACAGATACAGGGAAACCCTGTTATAATGAGCTCGCTTATAACAAGGTACCGTTTATAACAAGGAGAATCCTTTGGTCCTGATTGTTCCAATGGCATAATGCTCCACTTATAACAAGCTCGGTTATAACGAGGTAAAATCGATAGTCCCGACTACCTCGTTATAACGGGGTTACCCTGTACAAGCAGATTGGTCTTCAAGGTTCTCATGACATATCGCCAAAATCATTTCTCATAGTTTTTTTTTTGGGCAAAGTCGTTTTGTCCAAGGAGCTTGCAGTGCTAGTGCTGGCGATATTTGCCCTTTTGGAGCCCCGAATGCAATATCTTTATCATATAAATGCATTCATAAAACCTGAGGTGCCATCCATTATTAACAGATACAAGCATATTGGTCTTCAAGGTTCTCGAAACATACCGCCAAAATCATTTCTTATAGAGTTTTTTTCTGGGCAAAGGCGTTTCGTCCAAGGAGCTTGCAGTGCTAGTGCTGGCGACATTTGCCCTTTTGGAGCCCCGAATGCAAGATCCTGCAACTTGCAGCGTTAGCATGTTTGATCCGAACTGGCTGATGCTGGGGTTGTCATGACTACCACCCATACTTCGTTGTTTGGCAAAGTACTCTTCCAGAGGGTCCTGCGAGAACTTTTCACTCAGTATGTAAGGTACTCCTTCAGCCAAGAGTTCTCTTGTGAGGCTGACAAAAGAGTTCACTGTAAACAGAGAGGTAAATACAATTTGGAAAAAAGTGGCTTAATTATTGTCGTTTTTAATCTAATGAAGATATTATACATTCAATCGATGGCAAGTCTTCAAAACTTAGCGTGTTTCAACCAATCAGACTTGCGCATTTAGAACACATGATCTGACTTATAATTTATTGTATTTCATTCTGCAGGTAATTTCTCTTTTTCCCCAATAAACTTGTGCTACAATGTAGATAGAAAAAAACAAACATTGAAAAGAAACATCAAAGATAGCTGCTCCCATTAACTTATATGTTGATACAATGCAGAATGAACTGCTTAAATATGTATCTAATGAAAAAGTAACAGGCAACAGAGATATATAATTTTAGTCAATATTAATAATTTGTCCATAAAAACAAAAAAGTGGGTATATTTTCCTGATTTTTCAGAGGGTCAAATTGTTTTGGTCTATGAAATATACTTTAATTTGCAGAAGTCTCTGAAGCAAAAAGGAAAATATGAGCCCCTTCCCCAATAAATCCGTAACTTTTGTTAAATCTTATCACAAACACAACACTACACAGAACACTACACATGGGACTAATCAATTCTTGAAAACGAGCAAAGACAAAACAATTTACTGTTTTCAAAGGTAGATTCAACAAAACTTGAACTTATAAGGAGGAAAAACATATCAAGGTACATTTTTTTTTCATCTCCGATTTGATTAATGTTTTGCTTTGTCTTCTAGCATTCAGTACAGTTCCATGCTGTGTTATCATAGGGGGGATTTTTGTTGATAGTTTTGTCGGGAAAAACCATGTGATTAATACACCGACAAATATGGTTACCATTAATGAAAAAATAAAAATGTCTTCTTGAAAGCCCTTGTACCTGTAATGCGTATGCCTTCCATGGTCTGTCGGCTCAGGTGCAGTTGCTCTCTCTCTCCTGAGGTAAGGCCGGGTACAACGTCACCTTCAGTTTCCCACTCGTCAAGAAACGAAAGGAGATCTTCCATGAGCCACTGCCAACATAAACAATTAAAAGCAACCAATTATAACATGACTAATTAATTTAACACACAACTATGCTCATATCAGAGCACAGCGTTATAAAAATATTTGAAGCCCTCGTATATATGAAGATCCCTGGTTAAAATAAAATATCAGAAAATTAATATCAATAAATATTAAGTTTTGTAAGTTCCACTCCATTTTAACTGTAATCATGTATTACCCGTTCCTTTCAAAAACATTTCCCTAAAAGAATCAGGAAAAATAACACAGAGATGAAGATTTTTTTTTGTTAAATTTAATAGTATTATTTTTGCCATTGAGTAAATACTTAGAAGATTTTGTTTTCCTTTATGTAGTAAAGCAAATCATTACCGTGAAACGCCAGTCATCTTGATCCTTGTATGGGTGCAGCGTTGCCTTCCTACTCCTGTAACCAGCATTCAGACGAGTAACATTGAGACAGTCGAAGAAGGTGTCCATGTATCCTATGAAAAGCCTAGTGCTTTCTGTCTCTGGCCTCTTTTGGACGAAGAGTGCATTGGCCATGGTAGAACTAAGGATCTATAAGCGAAAAAAGGAACAATGAAAATAAAATAATTAAATATTTAAAAGAACTTTTAACCTTTTGGACACACCCTTGTACAATGCATATTGATTTTTCAATCCACTTCCAATCTGTATGCAATAGTTGATCAGTCTCCCCACCTCTCTGGTTGGTTCATGTTCTGTGCATGTCCTCAAAGTTTCAAACCACATGGAATAGATTTTTTTTTTTTTTTAAATACATGAGTTGGTAAAGCCATTATTAGGTCTGTATAAAATCTGTTGTATCTAATTACAAATTAATCTGGGCCAGATTACTAAAATTATTTGGATGAATTGATGTTGAATGTATGGACAATATATTCATTGTAAAATCGTAACTGGCAGTGCAGTTTTCAAACTTCTATTAATGACCAGTACAATTTTCAAATGAGTTAAAATCAATTTGATAGCATTCTTTTACACTTGCAGGAATGATTATCATATCATTTTGTACATTAATTCCCAAAGAAATATCCAGGTTATGGATTAGTTCCTATATTGAAAGTAAATAATCGTGAACGGGTTTAATCAATTCAACTTACCTGGGCTGCAAGTTTGACTTTCATGCGATGTGCGGGAGAGAGATGAACATGCTCTTCTGTTATCCGGTGAAGAAGCCTTAGACTTGATGGTCTCCCAAGATCCCACTCGTACACATGAAGAATATGCTGCCAGGAGATATCCAGGCCACGGAACTACACAAAAGGAAAAAAAAAAATATATTGTTTAACAAGGTATTGCAATGGGGTGTTTTATCTTCTGCAATATAAAAGCTTTTTTGTTTTTATTATTAAAAAAATACAAAATTAATGATTTGGAAACATAATAAACTCCATAAATAAATCTACACAAAAGTAAGCATATTTTATGAGGTTATACAAGTCTTACTCTTAATCAATCAGTGTTGTATTTTGTATGTCATTCTGACATACAACGTTGACCACATAATAAAAGTCTGATAATGTTTTGTTGTTATTTTTCGTCTAAATTACCTTCATATTTCTTGTATTCTGGTTGAACCCCGAGTTTTCCAGGTTATTTCGAGCAGTCTTCAGAAGATGGGGAACGTCGCAGAAAAGGTAGACATGTAGTCCGCTGTACGGATTTGGGAATGTGTAGTTGTTGGGGCTAGGGGATGAAAGGATTTTGTAGAGGCCTCTGTTAGCTGCAGCACCGTCGCAGACAATGCCTCGAACTCTGAAAGTTCTGCTTTCTAAGTGTTCGATGGCTTCCATCGTGATAATGTACAGCTCATCTCTTGTAGCTCCTGTTGTTGCGAAGTATTCGATGGGGCATCGGTAGGAATGGCAAATTGCACGTGCCATAACTACAAGGACATGAGATGCCATCTGTGGCTCCTTGGATGTTGAGCATCTTTGCGAAAAGTCCTTGAGTTCATTGCTAAGTGAGCCAAGGTCTGTAAATCCAATGATATCTCCTGATGAATGAGAATATACGAGACCTTGACTTACTTTCATTTCATCAAAGGCAATTACAATGTTCCGCTGGAAATCTTGCAGGGAGGTAAGTGAAAGGTCTGCACATACTCTGTCCATCAGCTCTTTACTAAATCCTGGTCTGTTGTCGGTGAAGTTCGTGTAGTGTCTTAGATTTCTTTTTGTGGGTAGTGTCAGGAAACCGGATGTTCGGAGTAATTCATAAGCAGATGATGATTTTGCGCAGAGAGCGATGCAGAGGCGCAGAATAGCAGGATGCCATCGCATTCCATGGGGGTTGGTGATTAGTCTTTTCTTTTGTTCTTCCCATAGAAGTTTTTGTGGGGAATCCTCTGGGAATTCGAGCAGGACGGCTTCGCTCTCTAGGTTGAAGACCTCACGGAAGGCCAGGTCGTCGGTCTCCTTAACGTGGCAAGCTTCCTTATTGAACATCTCATTAACCTTTTCCTGTAACTTTTCATTTTTTTCCCAATTACTCTGTTTTGTTCTTTAGCAAAGTGTAGTTTCTGGGCAAGTTTTGGAGTCTTGATATATTTATAGTTTGTCTTGGGTGCTGGAGAATGTGTGGTATTGTACCTCTTGAAGCTTACAGCAAGATCCGACCTATACACCTTACATGGACCACACCTTCCTTCTTTTGGCACAATCACTGGGCAAGCCTGATGCCGTACAGTTGTGTTGGTACATTGTTGATGGAGGTAGACTGGCAGATTTTCAAGGATGGATTGTGGAAGTACATACTCTGGATTTCCAGGACATGAGTCACAGGATGCGAGGTTTTGAAGTATCTCGGGAATGTCATCTTTCGTTATGATCTCTGGCAGAGACAAGTGAGTTTTACAAATGTCTATCGAATATCCATACACTCGCAAACTCCATTCGCCGGACTCGCGAACTGACAGGCAAATCTTGGAGTTGCCATCCTCGTCGGGCAACATAAGTAGCAGCTTGCTGCTCCGATGAACAACAGTAAATCCTGCCTTTTCTCCAAGCTCTCGGCATGCCAGGAACAAGTCTGAGACTGATGATGCTCTGCTGGTGGTATCATTTGTGCAAACTTGGCAGCTGTAATCATGTCCTTCAAATTTCGCTAAGTCAATGTTCACATCCCCCGCAGATTTTGGTCCCCCCTTCTTTTGCTTGCACTTCTGATGCCATCTGGATAGCTTCCGGTCGCAAAGCTCACAGATGAACGGAGGATGAACATCATCATCATCAGTTTCTATTGACTCTGATGTGGCCCTGGCCACCAGCTTCGAAAGGTTCGCTTTTGGGATGCCTCTCCGCTGAATTCTTCCACGGCAGAGACGGCACACACCACGAAGAGCAGCCCGATGGTCAGACATATTTGGAGCATCCTCCAGAATTAAAAAGCAGAAAAGAAAAACTTTATAATCAGTGATTATTTTTTTCATATTTGTAAGAATTATTTGTGTTACTAAATGTATTATTCCAAAGACAACAGGCTGTTCAACAGGTTCTACTCCTTTGCTCATTCTACTTATTATTTGCAATATGGATATGATATCAATCTAGCTTGAATTAGAAACATTCTACTAGCACTATCTTTAATATAGCAATAAAAAAATATAATTACAGGAAAAATGTAACATGTACATGCAGTACCTTATTTCACCCCTCTGATCGTACTTAATGTGGACAAAATAAACACACAATTTGATTAACTAGAAATGTGGGAGGGAACTTTGTTCAGGAGACAAATTTGAGTCCCATTTTATATCATTATGGGGGATATTTGCATGTACTGTTAAATATATATTCTGGTTCAAAGACTAGAAAAGTTTATGACTGTAGTTGAAAATAAAGCTAATAATATTTGAATGTTTCTCACTTGAAATTCCAATGATTTGGTCCTTGAAATGTTGACGCTGCAACGGCTGTTTTGTCTACTCAGATTCCTACCTATAATAAGACAAATTAGGCATTTTTTAATGATTTTTTTCACAATTCAGCAGGCTTTCAAATGCATCTTTAATGATTGTACCAGAGATGGGAGGACATCCTCCCATCTGATGATACAGCCTTTTTTACTCGGTATATAAATATTGCTGTGTTGACATAGCATGTTACATGTAATAATGTAAAACTTCAAACTTTTCCTTATTACAAGCAGTATTGCAATCAAATCAAACAGAAGAAAATAAAAATGAACGTAATTCTGTTGTGGATATGTTCATATAATTTATAAATGAAAATATAAAAATTTGAGTTACAATTTGGCACCACCAACATCCCAATGTGTGTGACGACGTAATAGGTGGACAACCATGTCCACACATAAAATTAAAATATTACACTGAAAATGCAAAACCACAAATGACATTTGTTGTTGTTGTTTAATGTTTATTGGCGGTTCGTAATTAATACTAGTTAGTCTTTGCCCCGTTAATCATTATAATTATGCTATTAGCATCTTCCTAACATTTTCTTTGGCTAAATGAATATTAAATTGTAGACATAATTTGTTAAATGATTATTAAAAATGAAATCCCTAGGCTATAGGTCTAGATATTTAAATTCCATTTTTGTATTCTGTGTACTAGCAGTACTACTACAGTACTGTTAGTGTTACATTGCTAAAAAACACATAAATCAAATGGAATTTAATAGGGATTTTAATAATCATTTAACAAATTATGTCTACAATTAGCCAAAGAAAACGTTAGGAAGACACATTTTCATACATGTGATGTTTAGTTTACTTTAGACAAGTTACAATTACATGTCATCTCATACGGCTACACTAATAATATTAATATTATTTATAGTGCAAAGGCAAAGGCAAGCTTTGCCAGGATATTATTTCAGAAAGTAAAATTAAAAAGCATTTATCATTACGGTCTATAACACGCAGAACATTCAACATTCCTATTTTGCATAATTTCAAGTATAATTATGCCGAACATAACGTCAATTTGTTATGATCGATCATCGATACCATTTCGAGTCGACCCTGTACTTCCGGGAAAAAGCACCGACTTTGATCAATCACATTTAAAAAACACGCAAAAACACGTTGTTGGGACCGAGGCCAAGTGAAAGGGCGATATTTTCGCTTCATTTTCATATAAAACACAACATGCGATTCAATGCGGATATTCAGATATTCATATTTTCATAAAAACGGAGAACTTACGCTGTAACTTCGCTGTTTTTGGTCGGATTTTGTTGATTCGAACGGCAGTTTTGTCGGAAGAAAGCGATCTATCGGATAGTATGAACTGCGCATGTGCAACATCGATGACGTTTCAATGCGCAGCCATATGGTGTAGAAGTTGCATTTTAGTCCTACGTGAAATACGGTACTAGAATGCCAAAAGTGTGAAAATGGCGGCGGCAAGCATCATACTTCACAAGACTCCTTGGGTTCGCTTATCGGTGGTTTTTACGAGCTGCGACAGCTGGTCGCTGTTCCGCGCACGGTATACTGCGCTAGAGACATGGCCAGCGGGCAAACTCGGTGCGATAATGACATGTTTATCAGCGCTAGGCATATCATTTTCAGTGGTTTAATCCTCGAATCTCGACTTCGGGGCATCGTAAAACTAGTTTCCACTCCTGTCTCCCACCTCTCTGTTTTGAATATATTGGTAAAAATATTATTCATTCATTCATTCAGTCAGTGATCTCAAGTTACACGGCTGTATTACAAACTTGGTAGTTGCTGCAGTAAGCAGTGATTGCGTTATTAGGTTTTGTTCAGGAATACGAAGGTGGAGTGATATGTAAGATGATGATTTCTTTTATACAGTGGAATAACTTTATAACGAGCTCTGTTGTAACTATTTGTGTCAATATTTATGTTTTCAAAGTAAGTTATTTATATTGCTGTGACATTTTATATATTCCCTTTTTATGCAAATAGTGTACTTTCAGTGAAGGGTAATGTATGATACTAGTATATGTTACACATTTGTTAGAATAAATCATGTACAGTCTATGCCTGTTGTAATTTGCATCACAGAAATAATGAATACATCAATCAATGTGGTTTTGATAAAGGGCCTTCATTTTTTTTTTCTTATGCAAGATGTGCACAGTTCAGCAGTGGACCCTTATTATAAAGAGCTCAGGGGGTGTTTCACAAAGATACAAATTATTATGGAAAGCTGTTAGTTTATTTGTAAACATTGTTGGAAGAACTCTTTTAAAAGGCATGCATTTTGATTGAAATCAGTAATATTTTGTATTATCATATAGTTTTGAAGTTATTGATATACATTTTTGTTGAAAGTTTTATAAAGGTACTTGTATTTTTTACTTTTGAATACTGTATGTTTCATTCCAAGGCTGGCTTTCCATATTTGTTAGGTCCAATGTAGAGCTAAGGTCAACTTTAATCTCTGTGAAACACCCCCCTGATGAAACAAACCCTCTTCTAACAAGGTAATATTAAAGGGGAAGTGTCTACAAGTGTTGGGTGAAAAGGGAACAATGTTAGATACCTTTTAGCGAAAGTTTGAACAGATTTTGATAATCCAATCAAGAATTATGATATGTCAAATTTTTGATCAAAATATTGTTTGCTGCCCTCTCAGTCGGCTCTTTGCCAAATCTGTGATGTCACAGATGAACAACTCCCATTGGAACTGTACAACAAAACTTCACAAAATGTCACTTTTCATGAAAAAGCATCGTCCATCTACTCTCATTCTCAGATATGTTAGAGAAGAAGTAAATGGCATGCATTTAACGTAAAACTTCCTCAACTGGTCCAGTGAAATCCAAGAAAAAAAAAGGTAAAAATATGTGTACAAAGTCAGTGGAAGGTTGTTCTACAATGGCATCACAGACCTTGGCAAATTGCCATCTAGAGGGGGCGGCAAACAAAACTTACCGGAATCATAACTTTTGAATTGAAAATCCAAATTTGCTCAAACTTTTACTAGTGGGCTTCTTAAATTGTTCTCCTTTCATTCAATCCACATTAGTACTTGGGGAAACTTCCCCTTTAATAGTACAAGCTTGTATTATTCGCTTGTTTCTTTGCCCTGATATAACAAGGTAATCATGATCATGGGGCCTGTTGCAGAAAGAGATACGGAAAGTTGTAAGTCAGATCATGTACATGTTCTAACTGCGCAAATCTGATTGGTTGAAACGTGCAAATGTTCTGACTTACAATCGATTGTATCTCTTTCTGCAATGGGGCCTTACGTCTCATGCCAGAGTCTTGTTATAAAGAGGTTCCACTCTATTTGAATAATGTAGCTCTTTATTGATACAGTAATTATTAAATATATTTTGTATGTAGCTTCACATCACATCACTTTATACACACTGTATGTGACATGTCCTGTTGTATATAGACATTCTAAACGAAACCTTGAAAAGATTACATTGTATTCACAAACAAAACAAAAACAGTTTATGTAGTCTGTTTGTATTTGAGCATACTTTGATTTAAATATAAGTTGCACGTGTGTGTGTTTGTATGAATGATTATACGTGCTTGTATGTATCCAGTGGCATAGCGATCGAAGGAGGTTGGGTGGTTGTGGGGAGGGCAAATGTGTGCCCCCCCCCCCCCCCAAAAAAAAAAAAATAAATAAATAAATAAATATATATATATATATATATTGGCAAACATGATGAAAAAAAAGAACATAAGGGTAGAATCTTAAAAAAGAATAGCGAAATAAGGTTTGATCCCCCAATCAGTCCGACCACACTACACCACTGTATACATATTGCCTGTAGTACATGGAATGCAAGGGGACCGGTCCGGTCCGGGGGGGGGGGGGGGGGGTTGGCATGCTTGTATTATATGTAAAACATATGGGAACATGCTATTTCGTTGGGGACTCTTGACTCGGAACTTGTGGACTCGACTACAGCACTCATATATACTTTTACAAATTTGTAATAATGAAATCATTACCGGGGTAATTAGTGGATAATTTAGGTTATTGTAATAAAATCATGCTTGGTCACACAAGCCACGATTATATTTACCTCTACATTATTGTAAATACATATATTTTTACAGTATTTATTTTGGTTGCGTCGTGACTTGAACACTGACCTCTACTATCAGTGGACTTGAATCATGAATGTTTGTGTTCCGTTTTGTTTTTTGGTTTGTTTACCACATATAGCCTATCCTCAGTGTCACTATGAAGAAATATCATTTAAATAATCGTCTGATTCATTCAAATATTATTAAATAATATTTTGAATAGTTGTAGGAATATACATTATACAATTTTCACATACCTGCACTTTTCATTCAGTGCAATTATGAATTTTTAATACGGATATCGGAAATACATATTTTCTTTAACTAACTATGTCATTGTATCGAGACTAACAATTGGCGTTTGGAGGAAAATCATAATATAACAGCTGTTCGTTGTCCAAGATTATCCAGACATTACTCTTCTTCTGGAGGCAATTTACGGTTGAGAAGATGGGAGCTTGTAACGAATGTTTATTCGGATCCAGAGAAGATCATGACGATGTTGATCCGGTAATTGTTATTTCTATAGTTTCATGCCAATTAATTGTAGATGATTAATTAATCAGCGTCGTATACGCACTTACACAAATTTCAATACATGGGACACTGATTAACGACGGGTCATTTTTATTTTGTGTTGATCGGCGCAAGATTTGTGGATTCTAGCAACCTTTCACAATTCAGGTTTCAGACCACCCAGATTTCTCCTGTCTATCATCGTTAAATGTGGAATTGCATGTTTACATAATGAAGGACCTGAGGCTGTGGTCCACTAGATCGACACATCTAGGCTAGCGCGCGCTGTCAAGTATACCACTATCATCAAGTATCGGTATGATGCGTAGATCGACAAATCTATCGCTTTCATGGCTTTTTTGACATTATTATTGTCATGTTCACTGTCGGCATTCTAATTTCTAGCATGCCGACAGTGAACACGACAATAATAATGTCAAAAAGGCCATGAAAGCGATAGATTTGTCGATCTATATGATGCGGTGTCCGAATACCGTAGAACACCATCGTCAAGCACCCCCAAGCACCTATACGCATCTTGCTTTTAAAGACGTTTCCATGAGATTCACCTCCATTATTATCCTCATGAATATTCCTCACCATTATTTGCATTCTTGATTAAAGTTTCCCGTTTGGACAGAGAGCGGGTGCTCTTTAAAAGCAAGATGCATATAGGTGATTGGGGGGGGGGGTGCTTGACGACGGTGTTCTACGGTATGGCCCCCCTAATTTTTAACAACCGATATCTGAAAAACTAAGTTAGTAAAAAACACAAAATTCGTAAAGAATTAACTTCAATAGATCGACAAATCTATCGCTTTCATGGCCTTTTTGACATTATTATTGTTATTTTCACTGTCTGCATTCTGAATGCCGACAGTGAAAATAACAATAATAATGTCAAAAAGGCCATGAAAGCGATAGATTTGTCGATCTATAACTTCAAATGAAGATGAAAATAATGGCATACCTTATCTGCCGACTGCGATCGTAATTGTCCCGTAATGGCTTTTTGCATTTCACTGCGCAAACAAATCACATTGAAAGAGGGTGCCGTAATATGGCCCCCCTTTTTAAAGTCTGTTTTCTTTGAAAAATAATAAACTTCTTCCAATGAAAGTGCATGAAGATTTAATTTATCCACAAAACATTTGTATAAACGTGACTAATCTGCCAAATCTAAGCCAATTCAGAAACCATGTCATTTATTCCCCTGTGCAACAAAATTCCCATTCATTTGTAGGCTACACTCTTGACTATGAGCGTGCAGAAGATGATTTTTGCTTGTGCGATGAGTCTTATTGCGCTTACCACAAAGGAAAATAGATACGCAAAATGAAGTTCACTGCGCAAAATTTTCTTTGTTAATGCGCTCAAACTATTTCCAAAGTGCCCCCCAAAATTAATTGTAACGGATTTGGTTGATTTCAATTCCAAATGAAAGATCATCGAAAAAAACATGGGAAAAAATAAAAATTCCCTTTCAAATGCTTTCATTGTTGTGAAATTTGCTTTCAAAATATGATATAAAAGGATTGACGCCCGGGTATCACTTTTTAGAGAACGCTAGCGCGAGGCCCTAACATTCTAGGTGCTTAATTTCTACTCCTAATACAGGACTGAAAATAGATATGTTTGTGCACGCTAATTGTGCTTAAAACTATACATATGATACGGTACTTACCACCAATTCCCTCTCCAATATGTGATCCAACTATAGGGTGGATTAAAATTATGATTTTCCCCTCCATTCCGCAAAAAATCAGTGATATTATGCGCCTCACGGACTTCTATCCGTGTGTTAGAAAGACGAACGAACGGGGATTGCGGTTACACATGAATATGCACAGTACTATACTATACATGTATTACCGTACCGCGCACTGCAGTCCCGTATTAGGACCTAGAACGCTATCGCTTCGCGCTAGAGTTAATTTGACACTTGAGTTGTAACGGCTATTTTTTAATGATAACAGAGGTTTTACTTTGTCGTTTGTAATTGTGCATACTTTTCGAGCATGGTGAAGTAATAACTATTAGTTTGTACCGTAATCGTGCAGGTTTTGGTTACTAAAGTTAAGTTTGACCAATACTCACCATTATCTTTAATCAGCTGATAAACAGGGGGGCCATATTACAGCACGGGCCATATTTGGTAGCCTGATCATATATCATGGGTTTGCATGCTTTGACTTTGTCTTTGACCATGTTGACAATTACTGAAATATTTTACTGTCGGCCTTCAGTCTACTCTAGCTAGTTCTAGCTAGAGTAGAAGGCAGACAGTAAAATATTTCAGTAATAATGTCAAAGAGGCCATGAAAGCACTAGATTTGTCGATCCAGTGGCTGGTCCACAGACTGTGGAAACTAATGAATATCCTAACCCAAAATGAAAACAATTTATCACACAGCCAAAGCGTACACACACAAAAAGAGTGACGCATTCACAATCACACAATTGCAATGTACATGTATGTATGATTATAAGTCTACGATTAACAGTAACAAATTACGTACAACATAACAAAGTCATGTTTTTATTGCTAGCATGCATATCTTCTTTCCCTTCTACCCATTTGTCTTCCGTTCTTTTTCCCCCTCTCTACCGGGCATAAACAAAGTCAGGCAATTCTCTTCGAAGATGTGCCCACGACTTGACAAGCAAGACTAAAAAAACCGATGTGCTATTAAATACAAATTGCATAGCTCTAGCAGACATGGGTTCTTTTAGTCATGTACCTATACCAAGTCATGGGTACGTCTTCGAAGAGAATGCCAAAAGTCAAAGCTAAACCTGGTCGTGAAGTTAGCGCCCAAGAAACAAAGTCGGAGACGAACCCTACCATTCAACTCATTGCACTCTGACACTATAATAATACTGTTTCTTACATACTCCACATCTTAAATCTCTTGAAACTCAACCAAATTTGTATGCACTGCACTCACTGAACTGTTTCGTTTCCCTTTGCTTTAGGGTCAGTCCTAAAATAGTTGTCAAAATTTGAGCGGTTATGCTACACTTACTCGATGATGATGCTTTTTGATGTGCCACGACTGCCATGCAAATCACACAAACTATTACTCAGTAAATTTAATTAATTAGCAGAACTCAGAGAGCAACTTTAGCGCTATATAGCTACCGTAAACTGGGAGTGTGGCACGCTGAACCAGTTTCATCTGTAGCTTGAGCTAGAGGGGTGCACGGATGTATGGTGTATTGACAGTGATTGAAAAGCTGTAACTTCATTTAAATAAATAGATCAAGTGGGTGGGCTTATAAAAAAATGTACTTAGTGTCAGTTTGTAAGATTAAGAGTGAAATACATTTCATCAAAGTTGTTTGCCGGGATTGTTGTGTTCCTTTCTTCAAAGGTAGGTTCTCCCTATATTCCCCATAGCTGTTTACAAAAGAGAAAACAAAAATAAAAATTGTAAAGCAACATTATGTTGAATGTTCACACATATCAGTTTTCTGTATGTTATTTATTTTGTTGTATTCCTTTTTTTTTCTATATTTCCCACAGGAGACAAAAAGGACACAGCAAGCTGAAGCAGCAGAGAGAAGAGCACAAGAGGTACAGTATATCATTTTTGTTTTGGTTCTAAGGCAAGTGAATCATTATTTGTAATTATGGAAACATTATACTACAGTTCGTTCAAAGGTCATGGCCCGTGTCAAAGGGGTCAACTTAAAAAGTTGGGTCCTGTGCAGACCATTTAAAAAGTTTGTTTGCAAACTCCTTTATTGCACTTATAACTTTGAAACGCTTCATCCAAGGTCTAGAACTAAACTGGGTCAATAGATGCATTTAGGGGACTTAATATTTTAGTATGATCAAATAAAGGACAATCCAAAGAAAGCAGTCCTGTATCCTTCCTTGCTCATGAGTCAGTATATTTCATATACGCAAAAGTCACTAGCCCAGGTCGGAGGTCATCTGGGGTCAACTTGCAAGCTACTTTATTGCTTAAATAACTTTGTAACCCTTCGCCTACACATAGTTTCAGATGTCATCTGCACTCAACTACGTGCAAACTCCTTATTTGCTAGTAAAGATTTGTCATGGGGCATCATACTATACACATACATACTATACATGCACTTGTTTATAATTTCAACGTGTATCTTTATCAAATGTTGTTGAATATTCATAGTAAATATGTATTTTCTTGTTGTAAATTAAATAAAATTGAACCTTGAACCTTGAACTATAGTATGGTTATAGGTCACTAGCACAGGTTGAACTACATCAGAGGTCGATCAACAGAAATTGTTTATGGCTCTGGTTTTTTTAAAAGTGCCAACAGGCTTAATGGCACTTTGAGGGCATATATTTTTAAAAACATACAGAACTGAAAACTTATTTTTGTGTTTTCTTATAGTATCCACCTAGATTGATCTACCATACCTTAACGAAAGTATATTGATTTATATTTATATACGTCAGATGACCTAAAGGGCTAATTGTTTATGGAAATTTGTCAACCAAAAAAGGGTTCAATTGTGTTCAGGCATAAAAAACACTAATGGAGGCTTTCCAGTTTTTATTTTTTGCTGATTATGAACAAGTGTGAGTTGAACTTTCAGAAAATAAACAGTGCTGCAAATTAAAAGTAATATCCTGGCCGCACAATGCCGCCCAAAATGGTGTTTCCGACGTTACATCTTCCGTAAACAATTTACCCCTACCAGTATCATAATTTAATGATATGATTTCAGCATGAAAACTAAACTTATAGTTAACTTATCATATTGCCTAAAAAGGAAACAAGACTTATTCTTAAGCCAACAGTTAACAACAACAAAATCATGAAATGCACACATGGTGTCATTTTCCGTAAAACAATTTTTGTAAAGTCCGAAACAATCTTTATTAGGATACAAATAGAAAAAGGGGAATAACACAAACTATTTTTTATTTCACTTTTGAAGAGACTTGATGTACCCTCCCAACACAGAAAAAAAATAATGCAATAGCTCATTGCGTTATCACTATATATTCAAAATTAACTTTCCGTTAACATTTGTAACATCCGAAACAAATGTAACGTCCGAAACAAGAAATGTAACTTATTAGCTCATAAGTCACAGGAAAGGGCACCTTATATGAATCAATCATCATAATATGAAATAGTATTCATTTTGAAACAAATTTACACATGAATTGGGTAATTAATTGCCAAAAAAAATGATTCAGATCAACCAATGTAAACAAATGTGTTTCGGACGTTACATGGGGTAACTGTTAACACAAAATTGATATTTTAGTGCATTTATTTTCAAAATAATAATATACTAGCGGGACCCGCGGAAATCCGCGGGTTTTTTTGTCAGAATTTTTTTTTAAAGACCACAACGACCTCTTAAAAAATGATTCCCTTTCCACATGGAAAGATGAAAGAGACTCAGACGTTTTACCCCCCCCCCCCCCCCCCCCCCCCTCCGCCACCCCTCTCTTTTGCACATGTCATTGCGATACAGACTTTTAGTGAAAATTATAAACCCGACCCATCCCCGGTACACTCTGTTTAAAAGTTTATAATAATACTAACGCAAACATAATAAAATTGTATGCATGACAAAAACATGACGAAAAATAATACCAACACATTTGCGAAGTTAGTAAGTAAGGTGTTCACTTGTTTCCTCTATCTCCAAATCGGCGGGATTTTGTCCTATAAGTTTGATTTCCAAATTTAGTATTATAATACTAATATGGTATATGTTTATCCTTGTGAAACCCGTGAATACATTGCCTTGAAGGGAATGATCATAGCTGTTTCTTCATGCATTTAATACAATTACACCCTTTAGTATATTGTATTATCAATCCTGAGCGGATTGCGAGATGGTTAGGCTAAACCTTCTTTTCTTGTGCATCATGTTGTAGAAAGGCGGGTAAATAATTTACTCACAATCCAAAGGGTTTTCAATGAACATAATTATAATTACTTTCCCCGGTATATACACTCTGTTTAAATTGTTTACAATGATCATAATGCTTATGATGATATTGTATGCATTAAGACGACTGAATACATAAGTCGTGATTATAATTGAAATTTGTGCAAAGTTTTGAATAAGGAATGGGATGAAGATATCATCACTTCCCCGGTATAAACACTCTGTTTAAATTGTTAACAATAATTGTAATGCAAATATGATAAAATTGTATGCATGAAAAGACTATTGACGAATGAATACATAATAAGTCGTGGTTTTTAATTTTAACTTTTGCGAAGTTTTGAGTAAGGATTGGGACGATGATTGCATGCATTAATTCTTACCCGTTCCCATATCCACATGTTAAAAAGGTTTAATTTTCAAATTCAGTATATTCCTTGCTATACGTTCAAACCCGGTGATATATTTCCTTGAAGGGAATGACATTAGCTGTCTCTACATGCATGTAATAAAATGCCATTTTGGGGGTTATTTAGCAACATCGATAAACCCCCTCCCTGGCAAAATAATGCATCTCGTCGCATGATGGGGTAATGTGGTGTGGATGTGGTGTGGCAAGATTGGTAGAGCGCGCGCTTTCCGATCATGAGATCCCGAGTTCGAACCCTGCCCACTGCGTTTGTCCTTCAGCAAGACAATTTATCCACTATTGCTGCTCTCTACCCAGGTGTATAAATGGGTACCGGTAGGAGGTGAAAGCCTTTATGTGAACGATCTTCTTGAGCCCAATGAGCGCTTGGAAGGAATACTCCCCAGGGAGTGGAGATGGTGCATACAATGTGTGCTGGTTTGCATTGTATCCTATGACCGGGGTAATAATAACAATTGTAAAGCGCTTAGAGATGATTATCGATCGTGATAGGCGCTATATAAATAATAGATATTATTATTATTATTATTGCAGTCCATGGAGCGGGCAGCTGAGAGCGCGTCAACGGATCGGTGTGCAAATAAACATGCGGCCTCTTGGCCGAAGGGGGTTGAGATGATTCCGAGGTGTGTATACGTTTGCAACTACTCTATAGTGGGATATACGCGCAGCGAATTGCACCTTACGACTATTACACTACGATTATAAAGCACCTGCGTTGTCAATTTAAGACCTACATATCATATCGACCATTTGTATAATAATAATATTTATATTTATCTAAACCGGGGTAATTTTGCCACTTGTAAACTTAAAAACTGTTTCTCAATATATATCTTGCTTTATCAACTCCGTTTTATATTCCTTAAACAAAGTCTTGGTGGTAAATCGTTAGTCGATGCTCGGCGCCTTAACTTTAGCAACCGCATTGACTTTCCCTTTTCTTCGATCTGGACGACGACCACGGGGTGGGGGCGACTCGGGAATGCCTCTACGTCCTCCGCAAAATGTATATCCTTCGATCCCGACGGTCGGGGAGTCGCCAAATACTCGGGGTGAGGATATCTCAAATGGGACATGATTCGAGGGGTTGAAGCTTACTGTATTAATATAATAGATTGTTATTATTTTTAATTTAGATCATGTAAATGAAACATAATCATCAAAATACATGATGCTTTACTGCCCCAAATCCACATTTTCACAAATTTTTCATTGATTTTTCTTAGCTAATTTGTAACCACTAAAGTTTTACAATTGACACTTGATATAGTGAATGATATGACTAATCTACTTGGAACAATAATTTTTCTTTTGTGGAACTGAAACACTACCTGCTGCAACAACTCCTGTATTTTGTTTACCATTTACAGAATCTTTTGTATGGTATTGTGAGCTCGTTTCGGACGTTACATAATGGTGTTAACACACATTTTGATTGCACACAAAAATCAATTTGGAACATTAAAAAAAGTATACATTTTTCATGATCTGTATGCTTCCTGCTCCAGCAAAAGGGTTTTGAAAAATAAATGATCAGTTATTTGTCTTTGGGAAGGAACTTTTATTTATAAAATGTGAGGAATTGCTATTTTTGCCCCATATATAATTGTTCATGTTGTAAAGTACACAGAACTACATGTACATGTATACTGATTTAGTTTAGGGCAATTCCATAAATATGTCAACCAGGAGACCAACTTTTCAAAATGATCCACTTAAACTAAGTGATACATCATATCAAAGATAATTGTATGAATTTTCAGAAATCACCAGTTAAATATAGTTTCACCCAAGGTCAAGGTCACAAGACTCTTTCAAAATGAGGGTAAAATGTTATACTTTCTTATCACCATGATGATGTATAATTAAATTTGCTTAAAATTTAGACTAGAAAAGGTGTTGACAAATCATTAACTGTGATAGATATGAAGAGTATAACCTAGTGAACAACAAATCTGATGTGGAATTAAATTTTACTATTTTAATTTTTTTTTTATTGTAAATCAATGTTAACATTATTTTGGTCATGTACGTCCGTAACGAAAAAACACATTATTTCTATTTTTCAAAAAGACAAACAATTCAATAAAAATAAAAATGTCAATGCAAAGCAAGCTCAAACCCCTCTACTAAAATAGTACATTAGACTTTTCCAATCATCACTAATTAAGTAATAATTTGATGTTACGGACGTACACATTTGTGTACATGTACGTCCGTAACGTACGTCCGTAACGGAATCCACCCCCTCTTTGACATTTCATGTGATAATTCTGCAATGCGCGTAGGTATCGCTGCATGGCTTCACGAGTTGTTTTCATTGAAATCTTGCGCAACTTTTGAGACCAAATTTGCAATGACCAGGTATGCTGTTGCAAAGTCATGTGACCTTTTGTAACTGAATGTTGGCTAAGAAATCCTCAATTTCAAATTTGTGTACAAATCCTATGGAAATTAAGTAACTATAGGATTCATTTATAAACCCGAATTATTTTCCATTCTAATCATTGCCATTATTTAATTTTATGTTAAAAATGATTGGACCATGGTCAACAATTGATTTTGTCAAAAAAAATAATGAAATACATAAGTCGAAAAAACAAAGAAATACATAAGAAATTCACAAAACAAGGAAATACAAAAAAAATATTTGGGTTGTTGCAATTTTGAATGTTTTAAAATTGTTAATTATGTCAAAAAAATATATTTATGCATAAAACTAGCATACTTTCCAAGAAATAATTAGTGACCCATAGACAATGTACATGTACGTCCATAACAGAAACTTTGTACGTCTGTAACTGTACGTCCGTAACAAAGAAGCAGTCTAATTAATTCTTAATTAGAAGTGAAAATTATTCTTTATTTTGGGTGTTTCTCATCATTTAACATCTAAGTGAAATGTTAATGTAACATTTCAATGGAAAGTAGCTCACAATTCACAGAGTTTTACATTTCAAATTCAGATGTCCGAAGTATCATTTTCTCTGCATATGTCCGTAACGGGGATGTTTTTCAAATATTTCAAGGTCATAATGCTGATAATATTAAATTCAAGTTTGCAATAATCTAACCCTCACTGAATGTCATACATATAGCACACTAGACCTCTTGAGTAATTCTCACACTGACTGGAATAGCTTATTAAAGTGTCTGAAATGTACGTCCGTAATTATGGAATTGCCCTTTTTTGTATCACATCAAATGTATTATTCCGTTGATTGCCTTTATAATGTTCTATAAGAAACAAATGTTAAGTCTTTGTTTCAATTTTCATTTAGTGGAAATATAGACATTTTCATTAACAAAGCCTTTTAGTGGTATACAAAAGTACAGTATTGGGCAATTCCACGGTAACGGAAGGACATTCAGACACAATTTTGGAACTTCAATCAAATAATTCCAGGATCCTGCTTTTGATTTTTTATTCTAAATGGCATGTCTTTGATCCTTGTTGGGACACCTTTGATTTCCACTATTTCTAAAATTTTGACCGCATTATGTAAATTAGATATGGACACTAATGAGGCCGGTAACGGAAGGACACCAAAATGGACATGGATTTTAAAGTTTTTTAGTTATGACCCAATCTCCGTGAAGTTACGAGGTTTATCATGTTAAGTTGGCTACTAGTCAATTTCCTTATGTTCACAGAGTATAACACCACCTTTTAAGAAAAATATCTACATTGGTATATTAATTATGAGAAATTAATTACTCCAGTGTTCGGTAACGGAAGGACGGTAACGGAAGGACCTCTGAAAAGTCTATTGGAATTGTACAATAAAATTAATTTTGAAATTTAAAGACCATTTATGAGAAGGAAACATCTCTTTTGTGGTCTAAAATGAGTTTGTATCATAGATAGCATATGGACATCACAAGCCTTTACATTTCTATTTTTTTCTTACTATATTTCATGCTCCAATGGCTCTTATTCATGGTCAATCCATGGTAACGGAAGGACACTCAGACACAAATTGTCAACTTTTAGAAAGACATTTTTAAATACTTGTGTTGTTAGAACAGTCTATTTTGATAACAATACTTCCAAAACATACAGTTTTAAGGTCCCATAATTATTTTTTTTTTTTAATCTCCGCACAATATTGAATATGCATACAAATGAGGTCGGTAACGGAAGGACACTAAAATGGACAAGGTTTTGTTATCAAATCAGTTTTAACTAAAACTCTGTGATATTAAATAATACAAAATAGTTTAAGGGTACACATTTCATTCTCTGAAGGATTAAGAAGAATTTACTTGTTCTTTGATTAAAATTTGTCCGCAGATATTTGAGTTATTTCACACAAAGCGGACCAATGTTCGGTAACGGAAGGACATAATGGACTATAATGTATGATATGACACAGTAGGGTCATTCCATGTCAAATCACCTTTAACAAAATTGAAAATTTTCATCGCAGCCCCCTTCAAATTTGCTAATATTTGGTATGTATGATATTTCAACCTTTAAAAGCGCAAATATTTAAGTTTTAGCCCAATCCGCCCAATGGTTTTGGCGCTATGGTCGATTCTTATGGGGGAGTTTTGTAAGAAATGGGCGTGGGCACCATTTTTCAAATGGCCATTGTCCATTAACCGTTGGGTCAATTTATTTTGTAAAGGTGTCATTGGACTGGGGATGTTATGTGCAATCCATTTATGCCATTTGTGTTCATGCATGAGCGAGTTTGGATACGATAACCTTTGACCTTAGATTTTGACCTTCCGTTTTACCTCGTGGATCAAATAATTTTGAGAATTTGTTTTGCTTAAATCTTGGCTTGATATAATTTCTACAACATATGAAAGAATTGGAGATATGTTATTTCTTGCTTTTTCTACAGCCTTGTTTTTAGTTTGCAAATTTCATGTAAAATTTAATTATTTTAGACCTACACCCATGTCCAAGAATTCTATAGGGGTGTATTGTATACAAAAAAGACCTATTCAAAGTCATGATCAGAGCCTATTCACACCCTGGCTCACCACAGTTAAATAGACCTACTAATCCCCATACAATAGAAATCCAGACAAATGGCATCATGGTACAAGGGCCCTGTTGCAGAAAGAGATAAAATCAATTGTGAGCCAGATCAAATGTTCTAAATGCACAAATCTGATTGGTTGAAACACAGAAAATTACTAGTCTGACCACGCTACGCCACTGATAGCTGGCCATTGCAGGTATTGTCTCATTATTTTGGGTTTTCATATATGAGAGACAAATTTTTGAACATAAATTTTGTCATAATATGTAATATGAGGTACCTTGTCCATCTGTTACCATGTGTATGGTAACGGAAGGACATTTTCTTTTGTTATTTATTAATTAACGAAGAAACAATGAGTAATACAATTGTTAGCAATGGGAAGGCCTACTTGAACTTGCTTTGCACTGAAGATTGGTCTGCTCTCTAACAATTATGTGAGCCACAAAATTAAAAATATTGATTTTTCGGTAACGGAAGGACATTTTCATAGGCTGAAAATAAGAAGTCATTGAAGCATAACAAAACAAATAAATCATACAAATTTACTATTTTACGAAATGGTCATATCTCAGGAGTCAGAATAATGGGTTTTAGGCTTAACTGGGGAAATATAAAACAAACACAGGATCAAAACACTTTTTCACAAAAATGTCAAATTTGTGGGGTTCAATTATGGTTATAAAGTTATTATAAAAAAACAACTAAAATTATGTAAAACTAAAATTTTCTCATTGAATTCCAAAAATATAGAATTTAAGCTTTGATTTGATACCAAATTTGTATCATAAAAATGCTTGTAAATGTTTTGGTCAAATGTCCACTTTGGCGTGGAATTGCCCTATTTAACTATGCTAAACTTACTCTTCTGATATCATTCATTAGTTGCAAAATATGTTTTTCCATACTTAAACTTGATAAGAAGAAAATAATCTGCGTTGATCCACATAAATGTTTTACTGACACTAATCAAAATGTTAATAATTTGTATTAAAAAAATCCACATGTTAAAACAAAAGTTAGTTTTGAAATACTATGGCATATATGCCATGTAAACTATAGGTACACCAAGATCTTATTCTTAAGACAACTTCCAGAACATTACTGGTTTATGATCAATTACATTTTTGTGCAAGTCAACCATCTTTGAAAAATGTAACCATATCTGCTGGAATAAATATATTTTCTTGACCGTAACCTTATGTGGTACATTGTGCCATTATTATAACTTGAATTTGAGGTTTTGCTAATATAATATTGATCAGTAATGCATTTATGACAGTTATTTTAATTTTTGATAATAGTTTCATAAAACTAGTTTGAGCTTCATATTTTATCGAAATAAGAAAATGAACAATTTAAATCATATACAATGTATGTCATTGTACAAATATTATCTTTCATCTTTTGTAAAATGAAGGAAACTCTGGAAAGTCACATCGATCATCCTTTGACTGTATATAATAACAGTTTCTAATTGCATGTAATATTTGTAAAAAAACTTGGATTTTGTCTATCAATATGGACTATATTCACTATCCCTTTCATTGGGAGTTCAATTAATGCACATATTCATGGGTTTTGCTTGCAAAATCATGAATGCAAACAAAGCGAGTTAAGATACGTATTAAAGTGATGTTAACACCATGTAACGTCCGAAACAAAATAGGGTATGTCATAACATAATGCAACTTTGCTACAGATCACAATTCTCAAATTGTAGTTATTGTAGTAGGTACTTCATAATCAATTTCACTATAACCCTTAAAATTGTCTCTACTTTGGAGATCTGAACGTATATATAATTAGTACATATAAGTGTATAATGTCATATGGTTGATAGAAGACCCCTTTCTGTGCTATAAAGTTAATTTGACCATTTCAAAGAAGAATTTGGATAGATTTACATCTAAACATATATTTTCTGTATTAAAATATTCCAAAACAGCAAAGATTTAAACCACAACTGGTCATATAAGTGTAAAAAAAGGTAAATGTTAACAATGTGTAACGTCCGAAACACATACAAGAAACAAATGTGAATTTTTTTTGCAAGTGTCCTGCTCCAATTTTATATCATGTAAATATGTCCTATCATGTATTGTTTCCATACAATAAGTTTGAACCAACAAAAGTAGAAATTGTTTGCTTTACAAAAACTTCAAATTGCAAAATCCAATTTTTAAGGCTATTTTTCACTTTAAAATGACCTAAACACTGAAATTTATGTGAAAGAAGCCCCAAAAATGGCACACATGATGTCAGAAGCCAACTTTAATTATTTGTAATATTTGTAATGCCATTTGGAATAGTGGGATTTTACTATGGCAATGTGAAAATATATCATATTTTTCTTTTAAATACAGGAAATCCTAAATGTTCATAGATATTTCACAGAATTGGGGATAGATTAAGCCCAGATATTTATATTTCGTAAAAATATAAGTTGTGTCAATGTTAAAAAAACATGTTTGAAGTAAGTTCACTTAATTTCAATTTTGACCATGTTGGTTGACACATTTGGCATCTTCAAAAAAACCAGTGCCTAATAGTATGATAAAAACAAAATAAAAAATGCTATTTTAGGTTGGTGAGACATGCTTGTAATCCCTTGGATGTAATCCAGCGATCACCTTAAGATTATTTTGATGATTTAAGTTAAAAACAATATCAAATGGAAACTGGATAACTCATTCCAGTATACTCTTCATTCATGTGTAACTATTTGTAGCAAGCTGGTCGAGGATTGAAGGACCCAGCGGGAGTGAAGAGAAAACAACAGCAGAAAGAAGAAGCCGAGAGAAAAGCTGCCAAAATGGACACTGGGGAAGGAGGGTTAAAAGTAAGTCAGACTTGTACATTCAAACCTGTGTAGAGTGACCACCAAAGGGAAACAAGACAAATGGCCAATGTAGATAGGTGACCTCTGCAGACAGGTTTCATCACATTACTTTTCTCTTCAGGGAATCACTTGGTCATTGGTGGCCACTGTAGGCAGGTTGGCTGCAGCTATGGACAGGTGGCAGCTAAGACATATTTAACTGAAGTTTGAAATTCTTGATTCAGACGTACATTGATGTCATTCAAACACCTTGTGCACAGTACATAATACAAACTGGGTCAGTGCACACAATAAAAATAGCAAATTGCAGTGTTGCATCCCCACGCATAAAATTTGTCATTCAGAGGATGCTCAAAGAATGTTTTAAAAGACTGGTGTTACTTGGCCACGTAACATAAAGAATGATGATATGTGTGATCAGTAGATTGAACAATACATTTTTGACTAATAGATTGTACAATCATTCGCCTTGCCCATAGTGATTCTAGGCTAATAGTGTATAGTAATCAATATTTTTGATGATTCTTATGTATAGCTTACATTGTACATCATATGGATAGCTAAGAGAAAGATTCTCATTAAATGCCTTTCCTAACCATGATAATACAAGCTATGGTTTGTTATGAATATGGACAATAATGATACTTATATCTGTTCTTTTCTGTCCCATTTCTCTACAGTGGCAAGTCACGTCGTGAACCTGAACAACGGTGGATAACCTTTGTAATGTATTTTGATTATAGGGTGCATATTCTTGAATTTATACACATAAATAGTATTTATAAATGTTATTGTACAAACATGTATGTATTTTACACTATCAATGTTATCTTAGTTGATGAATATGAATGCATTTGTGACCGGCTCTGTCACTTTGGGTAATTCATCGGGAATATCAAAATTGAGATTGTTAGTGTTTTGAATTCTCTAGGATTTCAGCTTTAAAATGATATACAACTTGATAAGTATGAGTTTCTTGAAGGCTAGAAAAACGCAAATTAATAACATGGACCAGAGCCCCGTGATTTTTCAAACAACGGAGAAAATCGCTTCTAAAGTTTTGCATCCATTCAGAAAAGCATTCTCACACACTGAGCGAGAAGTCGAACGGTTCGCTTTCACCTTTCCGCTTTTCGTAATCGATCAGCAAACGAAATAATGCATGCGCAGTTATACTGTTATTCATCGGCCAATCAGCAACGCTTTCGCCGGTATTACGTAATTGTACAAAGCCTCAGCCCTAAGTCTCAGTTGATCGACAAACTAGCCCATGTGCTGCCCTTTGATGTGCATGTATTACAACCGCGGTATATTGTGTATGTACGTACCGCCATAACCCACCGCATATTCACCATACCGCCGCTGTACCACCGGTAGACAAAAGAAAAGCGCAGTTTGATACCGTATGATATGGTACGCTGCACACGCACACTGCACACTTGCGGCATGCCCAGCGCGATTAAATGCGGTACCCATAGAATTATAAACAAACCAATCACATTCTCGTTATAATTTGAGAAGCTCACATGATACACTACTCTTGGAGTTACCCAAATTTTCTGCCAAAACAAAGATAACATTGGGAGATCGTGCATTTGTTTGTGTCGCCCCGAAACTATGGAACAGCTTACCATATTATTTGAGAAAAATTGAATCTATTGATACATTTAAGTCTACGTTAAAAACTCATTTGTTTAAGCAGGCCTTTCCATAAGATTGATTGTTGTACTTTCTGTTTCTTGTACGTTTGTTTTTGTTCACTTAAAAAGGAGCTTCTTATAAGCGCAGTAGAGTATATATTTATAGTAGCTGCGCTATACAAATGTTCGTATTATAACTACTCGTTTACTATACAGTAAGTTAAATGCCGCGAACGCTTCCCGGAAATGTACAACACACGGACAATACAACTCTATTCATGTTAGTCTGACCAATCACTGTACAACTACAGTGCTTTCTTCTTGCAGCTCGCCGCGGCGGTACGGTCGAATCACACACACATTGCTGGCGCGTTCGTTTCACAATCGATCATGATCAGCCAGCGCGGATTTACTGAGTTTCTGGTCGAAACCGAAATGAAGGTTGCTTAGAAAAATCATTATTTACGGCATAAAAAATTCGATTAAGGACCTGAAATTTTCAGAGAATGTAGATGAAACATGTAAGTATCAAATCCCATTAAGTTAAAAATTTCAGCCAAAGACAATATTTTATGATTTTGAGGCTCTAAGTACTAAAGACCCATCCCGACTTTACACCCATTCTCTGGGAGCCGGTCTCATTTATCAGAGTATTAATTGTCAAACAATATTTAATATAATTTGTATTACAGTTCAACAGACTTTATTAAAAACGTGACCTTACATCACCAAACGACCGTTATGTTGCGGTGGTAGTTTGTTTGTTATTAGCTGAAATAGTGAAACTTTATGTAATTCAGGATTGTGTTATTTCCTGAATCTACTTTTTGTGAAATTGTGAGCATCAGAAATCATGTGTAAATATGATTATCATTGATCATATTACTGCGCTTGAACAGATGCTGAACTTTAAAGTGCCCTTTTTTCTGCCTAACTTTAAAACTAATTCAGCCATGTTCCAAATCTTGGGCGCTCATTTTGAAAGGGTCTGCTTAGCCGAATATGACAATTTTTGTTACCATTTTAATGGTAATTGACTTCTAATTTGATGTCATGTGAAAAGCAGCACAATTAATTTTTCTGACTTATTGGTCGTTTTGTTGGGTAAGGTCACTAATGCAAGATAACGTTTGAAGTGTTTGAGAGGAAGTAAAAGTATTGTGTTCTTTACATCATATTACCCCAATTGATGAAAATGCATCATTAAAAACAATATTGATGATATATTTGTTCTGCAGTTCACAGAAATTTGTCAGATCTGTTGTTTGAATGAAAGAAAGTCAAAGGTATTTATAGACGATTGGTTTTTGTATTCAATTAGGAATTTTGATGTTCACGAACAAGTATTCCCCTGGATAAACACTGTAGAGTGAAAGCCTGTAACATACGCTATAATATATATTTGTACATACAAATGCTGTTTTTGAATCGCTTAACTTTTTTAAACCATTTTTTATTGTTGCAAGTAAATGCAGGTCTTGTAACCAAATTTCGTATTGAGAAATCATATCAAATCATTAATATGTATTCATCCCAGGAACATCTGATTTCCACAAAACCGTTTTGTATTTTATTTGGTACCATTGCATTGTTCTTTTGTACTTTTTTTTAGCTATTTGGTACTTGAGCTATAGTGAACAATTTGAGCAGTTTCCTGGAGCTGTTTTAAGCTGTGGAATGCTATTGTTCACATAATTTGCATATTGATACATATGTACTAAAATATACTTCACTCAGTTCACGGCACATTTAAAATAAAATATTTTTGTCATGTAAACTTTGACTCCCATTTGCCATTTCTACAGAGACTCTATTAATTTAACTGGGAAGGATGAACAGGGATTGACTTGAATTCTATATTGTTTAGGCAATCAATTTGATAATGTGTGTTTAAATAGTATATGATACATCGATAGTAATAAATAAACAGTATTTCTGTATCTGAAAGGTCTACATGTACATGTACATGTATTTGGCTTCTTATTGCATGTTGTTAGGCTCAATTATCCGGTTTTAATACAACTTTGATTAAAGCCAGGGTTGGCTCAATAAAAGTCAATGCATTTTTTTTTAATCACTGACTTAAATCACCTTCATAAAATGTGTTATGGAAATGTCATATTTGGTTTATATAAATAGATTGCGACACATTTGCCCCAATAAATCTGCTTGAAGAATGTAAAATAATACCAAAACCATTCTACTTGTTTATTATGCAGTATGTAATTAAGCTGATTAATATTTATAATGTCATAGTTACATAGATTATAGATTTTGTACATGTTAATTTGGTCAGATATTCTTTGAGATCCCTGTATGCCCAGAACAAAATGGTAAGGGACCAAATGTATTTAAATAGAGCTTGTATTTGATGTTTTGAATTATAATCAGAATAGCTGTAATTAAATGTATTTCTCTGTACAGGATACAGGAATGGGGATTGCAAACTTGTTTCATGGAATTGAAAAAGAAACAATAATTCAAATCGATTTAAATTGAAGAATAACAAATATGATTTTGTTTTTACCTTAATTTTCCTAACTCTGGGTTTTGAGCTTTTCAAATTGACCTTGTATATTACGTTTTAAATCGTGATCATAGTTTTGATCGTATTGATATGTTGTTTGCTGCAAATACAAAAAATCCTTTCCTATTTTCTTCATTGTCAAATGTTGTTTGTGATTGTAATGTTTTATTAATTTAAAGACACATTATTCTGTGCCATAGCGGTGTGTATATTAGTTAACTTTGACGAGTCACGAATGTAGATAATTTGCAAAGATCACAACCAATAAAATCATACAAATACAATAGTTGGCACGATTCTTTTGTTACGATAAATTTTAATGTACAGTATATAAGAAGATCCATATCTTAGAAAACTAAAATAATCGTCAATGTTTTTTATGTTCATAGTAATGGGTTGACTTTTAAAAAAGAGACTAGTATGTACTATTATGATATCAAACCCTTACAATGTTAATTTGAGAATAACTTCATGCCTATTATAAAACATTTTGATCAACATCATCATACTAAGATATAAAAAAAGCATGGTGCTGAAGCACAACATATTTACAGGAATAAAAGTGGAGTGAGAGGATGAGAAATTGATGGAGGATGTGAGCAGAAGGATAGAAAGAAAGTGGTATTGAGACAACATGCATTGAATAGTACCATATAATAAACACGAAAGAGGAAATTAGTAAAACGCCAAACTGGACACGCGGTTACGGGAATAATACAACTAAAATAATTAATCGTCACCAGTTAACTAACAATGTACATGTAATTCCAAACAAGGCATATCTCAAAATGGTGATGCACGTTTTACAGACATGCATATGCACAAAGTAAATGTAATGTAAGGTTGTGTTGTGTTTTCAAGACTCTCTTAATACCTCCTTGAAAACAATCTCTTTGACCAGCAGCAATCTGCATATCGTCCACACCACAGTGTCGAGATTCTTCTTCTCAACATCTCTCATTACATTTTGCAAGAAATGGACAATGGTAAAATTACTGCTCTAGTACTTCTCGATTTATCTTCCTGTAAACCATAACATCTTGCTGAACACTCTCACATCATTTGGTATAAAAGGGTCAAGCTCATAATGGTTCCAGTCATATTTGTCTGATCACCATCAGATTGTTTGTATTGATGATCATCAGTGGCGGATCTACGGGGGGGGGGGGGGTGTTAGGGCGTTAATTAAACCCTCCCTTGGGCTGCCAAGTGAAAATGTGATGTGGAAAACATCACTTCGCGGCTCGTGGACGATGCTCCGCATCGTCATTGGGTCAAACCCCCCTTAGCAAAAAGACATCACTTACGGGGGTTCAAAATGGCAAAACAAATGCGTCAGCTTTTACAACGGACGTGTATGAAGTTTATGACCGTTTGTTAAGGCTTTTGAGCTGAATGATAGTTATCGTCATACTAAAGGGGCATTTGAAAAAAAAATCTAACCCTATTTTATCCTTCTCTTACCATAAGCTAAACAACACTGTAGAAGAGAAACGAGGAAGCTCCAAGTAATTTTGGTGGAGTTAGACACTATCCAGGGGGGGGGGGGGGGTCTGTCCTCATAGAAAGGGGGGTATCATGCGTGACTAAGAATTTGAGTAAAAAAGGGTGGTTTTTTTTACGATCAGGCAAGTTACGTACGTATCTTGAATAGGGTCTCAAAATCACCAAAAATCAGGAAAAAGGGTATCTTTTCTGATGAGTTACGCATTTAGGGTCTTAAAAATTCATTTTACGTACTTAGGGTTCATTCAACACTAGAACAAGTTTTAGTCACCTTTTTGAGCTGAAATATCCACCAAATCCCGGTCCAAAACATCGCACACGTTAGCAAAGACAGCCCCTGGATTTATCCCAGTGCTTCGATCCCTGGATATCAATCTCATTAACATGAACGAGAGCTATCGCTATTTTTTTAGTAAGTGTTCATGAAAATTGTACATGAAATCTAAGGAAGTGTGTAT
Organism: Echinarachnius parma; assembly: GCA_037951105.1. NCBI lineage: Eukaryota > Metazoa > Echinodermata > Echinoidea > Clypeasteroida > Echinarachniidae > Echinarachnius > Echinarachnius parma. The sequence goes on along the minus strand of JBAMJV010002235.1, from coordinate 112,150 downwards.
GTAGTTTTTTATCTTAACTTAATGGAATTAAATCAAAAGTAAAGATAATTACACTTATAAGAACTGTCTTTGTGGAGTAATTGTTAAATGGATGTTGATTGGTGTGAAGTTTCATGGCTGTTCCAGGCCCGGGTTCCAGGGCTGTTCCATATCGTGCTCCTGGATCGTGCTCATAGGTTGGAAAAACAACTTATTTACATTATGCTTGATAAAGGGCCTCATGCAAGGAAAGCAAAATAGTACTACTTGCTTAGGGTATCAACAAAAGTTATAACTTGCTTAGGGGTTTACAAAAAATTGATTACTTACTTAGGGTATCCAAAATAGTTATAACTTGCTCATGATGTTTCACCCAAGTTAGAAAATATCCGCTTCTCAGGGCTGAGGAGAGGTAGAGAGATCCGTGCCTCTAGTAGAATTTTATCACCATTTACACCGGTCTTATCGGTAGTGGCCTCGGCGCTAATTTCTAGCAGATGGTGTCTCAATCAAGACGTCGTGCTGCTAGTCTTGATACGCAGACACTACAGACGAGTTTGGGTTCGGATGTGTACAGAGTATCAAGTTTGTTCGCTTTACCCTATTGTCAAATGGTAGGAAGGAGTAGAGAGGAGAGAGGATCAACCGCATTAGTATAGGAGAGGGGGGGGGGGGGGGGTTATGGTAGAAAAAACAGAATTATAAGTTGTATGAATTATGTAGTTATGTAGTAATCATGAATGTTGTACAATTATACCTAAATATAAATCAATGACAATGTTGAATTTAAAGATTTTGAGATTAAATAACTCTGCCATCATATGTGGATGAAGTGTACATGATTCTTTTTATTTGTGTGATTTTCGCAATGTATTTAAACAATGCAGCCAATTATTCTTCTGCAAATATACTGCAAACTAGCGGCACCCGCGGGGTTTTTAATCAGGGAAAATCCATTACGATTTTAAGAACACAACGACCTTTACAACTTTTAAAACTGCCCGGTACCCAAATGGTTAAAATACGAAAGAGACACGGGTGTTCTAGTTCGACCCCACCTATATATACCCAATAATAATAATAATAATAATAACTTCGCTACTATACACTGGCAGGATATATTGAGTCAATATAATATCAGTCACACCACACAAAGAATAAGAATGAAAAGGTCTAGAAACCTAGACTAGTGGCCATGCAGTTTACTGCGTGTAACTGGGGGAGATTTTCTCTATAATACCACTAGGTCTCGTGGGGGCAGTTAAGAGGGCATGGAATGTTGAGGGAAGCTATTAAAATGGCAGAGTTGATCACCACTGCTAACTTACTGAAACCTAATGTTAGGGGATTACAAAAAAATGATTACTTACTTAGGGTAGCAAATTACCAATAATCATACTTACTTAGGGTGTATTTTTTGCACCACGCAAATACTTGTTTAGGGTGCTTTTGGCAATTCCTTGGTCACGCATGATACCACCCTTTCTATGAGGACAGACCCCCCCCCCCCCCCACCCCCCACGGGGACACTTTACAGGCCTCACTTTAATGTAACATCAATGAAGAGGGATGGTACTGAAATTCCTTTGTCGAGTTCTTGCAGAAATGTTGGAGTAATGTTTTATTGTAATATGACAATGTTAGTACATGGACAAATATCTAGTGTATGTAAATCTGTCCGGTACCAGCTTCGTAATTTAGGATTCATTCATAATTTAGGATTCATATAAAACGACAATATTACTCACTGTCGTTGGTTAGTATTTGAGGCTAATTCGTTATGTTATTCATTTGTGATTAATCGATATACAAAATAATAATATAATTTACTGTCTTTCGTTAGTACTCATGCCTTATTTGTGATACTTTTCAGGTATATTATGATTTATTTCTCTAATTATTGTATGTAATATATTAAGGGTTCTTAATTTATACCTCGTGAGATCATTAATGTTATTTCCATGTTTGTAAATATTGTTGCAAATGACACTGCAATTCAGCTTGTAGCTGTGAATGTGACATTTGTTGAATAAAATACCATTATTATTATTATATTCGCGAATATGTTCCTCTACCCAGAAAATTGTCCATGCACTCATTTCTTATCGTCTAGATTTTGGTAATGCCCCGTTTTATCAGCTGCCCCAGTCCCAACTCACAACATTACAAAACCTACAAAATACAACAGCCCGCATCGTTACACTCACAAAGAAATTCACTGACATCACCCACTACAAACACTTCATTGGCTACCAATTGATCAACGCATTAAATTAAAGATTTTGTTATTAACATTTTACCGTATACATGGTTCTGCCCCTCGCTACAACACTTTTCTGATAAAACCTAATCCTATACGACCCCTCGATCCGATCCTCTCAATCTGGCTTACTCTCTAATTCCCACCAAGCAAAACATCATGGGGGAGGGGGGCTTTTGCACATGCGGGTCCTTCACTCTGGAATGAGTTACCCCGACACATTATAAATATTACGTCCTTAGAGTCTTTTAAGACTAATTTGAAAACATACCTCTTCCAAGTTGCATTTCATTAAAGGGATAGTTGAGTTCTGGTAGAGAGAGTACAGTTTTAGTCAAACTGAATTTAGTATCCAAAACCTCCACCATTACATTACAAACTAATAGTTATAACTCCATCATGCTCAAAAGGAATAAATAAATTACAAACGCCTAAGTAAAAAGCCTGTTATTCAAAAAGAGCTGTTTTAACTAAAGAGAGCGCTTTAAAAAAACGCATTTGTTTAGACCATTTTAAATAAAATATTGTGCATGTGATGTTTTGTTGAAATAGTGATTAGATAGAGAGATAATCAACAACTATCTAAAAACCTCTTTTGAATATTTTTTTTAAAAGAGGAAGCATTTTAAAACGAATTTTAACGGCTGGTTCACAATTATCGAATACTTGTGGGGCCCCACATGTATTACAAATGGTTATGTTTATGGATATTTCAGCCGTTTCTTAACCGATTTTGATCCACTAAAGTTTATTCTGCCATTAACATTGTAAGCTCTTTAAAATTTGACACTCAGTTTTTCATTATCTCACAAAAAAATTATTTTGTGTAGCGCCCTCTCTACCAAAACTCAACTATCCCTCTAATATCCCGTAGAATCATAATGTGTTTATATCATATATGTTTATGTTTTCTAATAATGTTCAAATGTTCTTTTTTTCCCCCTTCTTTTTTGTGTGAAGATGATTTTACTGCGCCCTGACCACCTTGAAAAAGGTGGAATTGGCGCATTAGAAGACTTCTTTTATATTATTATATCAGTAAAACATAAACATAAACAAGGCCCATACTGCATCGTATTCATTGTAAAAGTATGATGAAAGGTTAACTAATTATGTATGAATGCACAATACATATGATTATTATGATTGTATGCAATGGTTTGTCTAGCTTTTTTTTGGCTCATTTTGTCTTAATATAAAACAAACTATTTAATACAAATATGGGTTTTCATTCACACGGTACCACAAACTCATTTTGCATACATTTGATATAATACAATCTGAATGTAAATTGTTCTCATTCGCAATATTACTAACACACATACATGTACATTTTAGAAGGAAGGAGTGAGCAAATAGAAATGAGACACGAATGATGACCCAAGATTGAAACAAATAACTAGTACCTATTTACATAAATTATTGAAATTCAAGATAATAAATGTATAACAATGTGCCAATACCAAAATATTAACAAATGTATTATATTACATTTCTGAAGAAAAAACATATGTGTTTATTAGTATCCAAGACTAATACAATATACCTTTTACATATTTGAAAAGTTGTTAGCAAATAAATTCATATCAATTATATTCGATGTCTAATGACAGAGGTGTACAAATCTTGTGAAGGAGTATTATGTATATTGTTGGTATAATGTATAGCCACATTAATATAAACAACATCAACAATCGTATAATACAATATCTAATATAATAAGTGATAAACAAAACATAACGATCCATTTCCAAACATTTGAATAACTTGATGATAGTATAGTATGATAGTATAACAAACAGATGAATGGTTTTTCAAATTAAATCCATCAATCATTTACAAAATTATTTTGAAAAGATTATAAAGTATAGAACCATGTACTCACTAACCAATGACAGAAAATCAATTGAATACACACTTGTATGATCAGGGTAATATGTCATATTGTGATATCTCAAAAAAGGTTTAAATTCTAAAGAATCTCTAGCCAATAATGAATGAACAATAGACATACGACAAAGAAACATCTTTGTCAAACAAAAATCATATTATATCACACTGAATATACAAATAATACTGAATGTTTGGTTTAGGGTGTTTTGACTTTTAACGAAAAACTTCTACTTTCTTTCGATGTTCTAAACAAAAGTCATGAAGTGAATAATTAAGCACAATACAATTTGTTTAAATAGTATACAAATTGACCATTTCAAAAGTGCTACATGTACTTCAGTGGAACCTCACTATGAATAGCTCTGACGTAACAAAGCCCTCTACCATGTGTAACAATAACGAGGTTCCACTGTATCTTTATTCACATGATATACATGTAGTTCTTCAATTATAGCTACCTGTAGATTATAACAAAATTAGCATGAACATATTCTTTAATAATTATACTTGAAATATAAATGTAAACAACATGTATGGTATAAGAGAATACATGTACAACCAAAATATTATTCTTGATACTAATACACAAAACAAAAATGTGAGAAAAGTTTCATTTAGTTTGTCAATTATCATGATTATGTTCACGATGATGAATCATATCCCTAACAAATAATATATAGATAGTAAAACATTATCAAAGAAGCATATATATATATTATATTGATACACACAATATTAAATCAGTGCTCGCTCAAATAATGACCATATGCAAGTGCGCTGTAACATAAATGTAAATAAAAATAGGAAAAAGAATGGACACCTCAGTCTATACAAAATAGAAGCAGGTGTTATACAAGATACTATAATATGCTTCAATAAATACATGTAAGTACATGTAATTATATCTTACACATGGAAGGAACATTCGTTTGTCTTTTTTGTTTGTTTTTTATTATGTTAATTCAATATGGAATGTTATTGTTTTGATTGAAACAAAGAAAAACAGAAATATATAAACATCATGATGAACATAACGAGATGGGAATTAAGATATCAAATAATAATGGCGATCGGGTGCATCTTAATGATATGATTGTACAGGAATAACTAAAACATATTATAACAATAAAATAGATTGAACATGTAATATTTGAAAATACACCGTTTAACAATAACTTCGAAAATCAATCCTTGCAATTATCCCTTCATTATCATGTTTATATGCTATGGTCCATGTATATAGGGATACATATTTTCGTATACTTATAACACTTATCGATCATGTTAAAATATTTGTTACAAAGATATAGTTATCACTGATAAAACTATTATCGCATGATTGATATTGTTGGTTACACACACACGATGGAATGATTATAATAATTGTTTGCTTAGGTGTGGGTCTGACAAAACAAATGTATTGTGCTCCTTGATTTTCTTTGAATATTCAATTTCCATTAACGTTGTATAGTGACATGCAGTGTATATTTATATATATATATATACACAATACAGCAAATGAATACACTCACATCCACAAACGAGTCATGGACAAAAATGTATTTATAACTCAAGATAATGGAATACTCCAAAAAGGTATAAACTACATTTTAATACCATATAATGTAATGCACTATAAAAAGAAACTAAGTTACATATGCAACATTCATTCATGTGCCAAGTAAATGACGGCTCCAATTCAAATTACTATTTCGTATAACATGATATGTTTATAAATGAATAGACTGCACATATTTAGAAATATAATGGTCCAACGACTCTGCTACTAGAATGAGATTTTCTTGGTATGACCTCACAGGCTCACATTCCAATAATTGCCTCAAATTCTATGTTGTTCCTGGTTATAATGATACAATATACATATACAAACCTATGATGAAAAAGGGGCTTCGATGTAAGTAGTTTTAATTATCGAACATGTAATAACTAGATTGAGGTTGATTCATGTTTCCATATGTATCAGATATGTAAATGACTGTAAGCTTATTGGAGTAACTTGTACAAATGCACAGTTTAAAATAATGGGAGCTGATGAAGGCACTGAACAACAATCCTTACTGGAATATAACTGTCTTTTGATCTGTTACTTGTCTTCAGGAGACCAGTGGTTAAATGGCCGAGAAGGATACAAATTGGACCTTTCTGAATTTGACGGGTACATACTCACCAAACAATGCCAAATGGCCCCCTGGCTATGTATGGGCCTACAATCATTCATACAATCCATGATTTGTCAATTTCAAAACAGAACATATATGGTAGGGGTTTCTCTTTTGTTAATACACCTAGTGATATTTTACGAACTCATGTTTCTTTAAAATGTAGTGAAAGTGACACAATTGTGTAAGAAATAAAAAAAAAAGGCAAAACGTGCTTGGTCCACGTTCTATGGCTGTATTTCATCACGGTTAATAAGTAGTTATAATCGAATTATTTAATATATGATTCAATAGGCTGGCCAAAAGACGATCAATTGTAGACTGACGTAATCCCGGGATGTAATGTAAGCGGAGGGGCAAGAGCCCCCAATTGTCGACCCCCTTCCCTCTCCCCCACCAGTACGCCAGTATTGATTAAGGGTCACTCTAACAACTATCTGACCCTCTGGTCAAAATATATTGCAAGACCCATGGCATTCTAAACACAGCTTGGCAGCGTAAGCTGCTGCAGCCTTGCTCATAGAGTGGGTCTAGTAAAGCCCTTAAGCAAGACCAATTGTTTTGAGGCATCATGCTTTGAACCTGCTTGTGCACAACCTTTATATTTGTTTTGAAATCTTCTCTTATGTAGGTATGAGCCATGTAGTATATTTTGCATTATTCGCAACTAAGACATGTATTAATTTGTTTTGCCGCAACCTCCATGAGACCGCAAATATTGAACAATTTCGTTATCAGAAGCAACATCTAAGGGGGTCTTTCCGTTATTATTTTTTCTGTTGATATTAACCCCTTTGTCTATTAGGAACGTTACTATATCAAGATGTCCATTGGAAGCTGCAACATGAAGAGCAATCGAACCATCTGTTTCCACATTATCAATATCAGCTCCATTATTTACAAGGCATGTAACAATGTCAAGATGACCTTTCCAACAGGCATTATACAGAGGGGTCTGGCCTTTGCTATTTCTCTGTTCTATCTCAGCTCCATTTGCTAACAAGAACATGACTACCTCGGGTGCATTTTTCTTAGCCGCCCAGTGTAATGGAGTTGATTCACTGTTAGACCCCCTGTGGATATCAGCTCCATTATCTAGGAGGAACCTTACTATATCAAGATGTCCATTCGCAGCTGCAACATGAAAAGGAGTCACACCATCCTTTTTTACTTGACCTACTTTAGCTCCTTTAGAGATGAGGCACTTCACAATGTCAAGATGACCATTCCCACATGCACTATGATAGAGGTGTCCAGCCTTCGTTATTACCTTGCTCTATGTTTGCTCCCTTTGCTAACAAAAACCGTACTACCTCGAGTGCATTGCCCTGAGCCGCCTTTTTTAATGGGGTGGCCCCTGTATTATTCCTCTTATGGATATCAGCCCCAGTATCTAGCAGGAGCTTTACTATATCAAGATGTCCATTCCAAGCTGCAACATGAAGAGGAGTCGCACCATCCTTTTTCGCTTGATCTACTTGAGCTCCTTTAGAGATGAGACACTTCACAATGTCAAGATGACCTTTACTACAGGCTTCATGTAGAGGTGTCCAGCCCTTGTAATTACCTTGCTCTATGTTTGCTCCCTTTGCTATCAAAAACCGAGCTACCTCGAGTGCATTGTATAGAGCCGCCCATGTTAATGGGGTGTCCCCTGTATTATCCTTCTTGTGGATATCAGCCCCATTAACTACTAGGAACTTTACTATATCAAGATGTCCTTTCCAAGCTGCAACATGAAGAGGAATCACACCATCCTTTTTAACTTGATCTACTTGAGCTCCTTTAGAGATGAGAAACTTCACAATGTTAAGATGACCTTTCCCACATGCACTATGCAGAGGTGTCCAGCCTTCGTTATTACCCTGTTCTATGTTGGCTCCCTTTTCTAACAAAAACCGTACTACCTCGAGTGCATTGTACTGAGCCGCCAATTTTAATGGGGTGGCCCCTGTATTATCCTTCTTGTGTATATCAGCCCCATTATCTAGTAGGAACTTTACTATATCAAGATGTCCTTTCCAAGCTGCAACATGAAGAGTAGTCAAACCATTCCTTTTCACTTGATCTACTTGAGCTCCTTTAGAGATGAGACACTTCACAATATCAAGATGTCCTTTCTCACAGGCATCATGCAGAGGTGTCCAGCCTTCGTTATCACCCTGTTCTATGTTTGCTCCCTTTGCTATCAAAAACCGTACTACCTCGAGTGCATTGTCTAGAGCCGCCCATGTTAATGGGGTGGCCCCTGTATTATCCTTCTTGTGGAGATCAGCCCCATTATCTAGGAGGAACTTTACTATATCAAGATGTCCATTTGAAGCTGCAACATGAAGAGGAGTCGCACCATCCTTCTTCACTTGATCTACTTGAGCTCCTTTAGAGATGAGACACTTCACAATATCAAGATTACCTTCCCCACATGCACTATGCAGAGGTGTCCAGCCTTCGTTATTACCTTGCTCTACGTTTGCTCCCTTTTCTAACAAAAACCGTACTACCTCGAATGCATTGTCTAGAGCCGCCCGTTTTAATGGGGTGGCCCCTGTATTATCCTTCTTGTGGATATCACCCCCATTACCTAGTAGGAACCTTACTATATCAAGATGTCCATTCCCAGCTGCAACATGAAGAGGAGTCGCACCATCCTTTTTCACTTGATCTACTTGAGCTCCTTTAGAAATGAGACACTTAACAATCTCAAGATTACCTTTCGAACAGGCATTATGTAGAGGTGTCTCTCCATCGCTATTACCATGTGCTATGTCAGCTCCCTTTAAGAGCAAAACCTTTACAATATCGAGTACAGTTTGTTTAGCAGCCAAGTGTAATGGAGTGTCTCCATTGTTAGAACTCTTATTGACATGAGCCCTATTATCAAGAAGGTACCTTACTATACCAATATGGCTATTAGAAGTAGCCAAATGAAGTGGCGTTAGGCCATCTTTTTCAACATGATCTATATTTGCATTATTAGAGATGAGACACCTCACTATACCAATATGGCTATTACAAGAAGCCAGATGAAGTGGCGTTAGGCCATCTTTTTCAACTTGATCTATATTTGCATGATTAGGGATGAGACAATTAACAATATCAATGTTACCACTTTTAGAGGCACAATGAAGTGGCGTCAAACCGTTAGCATTCACATTGTTAACGTCGGCTCCCGATGACAGCAACTGTTGCACGACATCAAGTTTATTTTCTCTAACTGCACGATGTAAAGCTGTATCTCCGTCGTGGACTTCCTGGTTTTTAGTCTCTTGCCTGAAATGAGAGGGGTTATCGAACGGTCAATATCTAAGCTGCTTGATCAATTATTTTCATTCAACATCAAATGATGTTCGCTTCCAAAAGAGTCAACAATCAAAAGGCCAGATAGCTTGTAAATTGCATGTAATAAAAACTACATGAGCTACATAAAAATGCAAAGTAATCGGATAGACATCTTGTATACAGCCATTGTTTTCTTATTTATCTCAAACGTTACAGGTATTGATATAATTCACCTATTCAGGGTCATTTAACGCTAAATACTGGGGCTCTTAGTGCTGCCCCCACCCCAACCCCTGATATATCGGCTTTTACGCACCCGATCTCAACAAAAATTGACATGCGCATACTTTTAGATGTAATCTACAATAATCTGTCATTTCTTGTCACACTTTACAAATTACAGCGAATGAATTTTGCAGAAAAGTAAATTGTGTATGTTTTTCAAATGGAAATATTTTGAAATTATTTAGTTTTTTGGTCACTTTTTTTTACATTCATTTATCAACAAAATCTCGTCAACATGAAAGGAAATCCATTAGAAATTTACTTGATTATGTATTTCTTATGAAATGTATTGTTGGTTGCTTTATTTTGTTGGTGTTATTATAAATGTTTATCAAACGATATTTTAAAGGGATCTATTAACATTGTCCAAGTCTTCAAAACTTATTTGGAACTCCAGCGATTCTCTTATACCTTATTATATTGGTATTTACAATAGAAGCATGTGGTAGGTTTCGGGTTTTTTTCTCGAATTTCCCGTTTGTTAAAAAGATATTTACTATTGAAGTATTGAGATAATAAACTCTCCACTAGATCGCCATAACCGTGTACAAAGTCAGTGTTATAAGTAAGTGAATATAGCTTTGCATGTTTGCTTATTAATCGGCCCTAAAACATCCATTTAAAATGATGTTTTCATACATAACTCAGTGAACATATCAGATCACAACAGGATCACAGTGTATCAACCAGTCATCACCTTTTGCACATGTCCACAAAGTTTATAGTAGCTCTCTTTAAAGGATAGTTGAGTTTTGGTATAGAGGGTGCTACACAAAATATTTTGGTAAGATAATGAAAAACTGAGTGTCAAATTCGAAAGAGCATACAACCTTAATGGCAGAATAAACTTGATTTTTATCAAAATCGGTTCAGAAATTGCTGAAATATCCATTAACATAACCATTTGTAATAATTGTGGGGCCCCACAAATATTCGATAATTTTGAACCAGCCGTTAAAAATGTTTAAAAATGCTTCCTCTTTTCAAAAATTTACAAGAGAGGTTTTTAAGTAGTTGTTGATTATATTTCTATATAATCACTTTTTTAACAAAAAATCACATGCATAATATTTCATTTGAAATGGTTCAAACATATGAGTGTTTAGAGAGCACCCTCTTGAGTTTTAACGGCTCTGTTTGAATAATAACAGGTTTTAACTTAGTCATTTGTAATGTTGTAATCCTTTCGAGCATGGTGGAGTTATATAATAATATTAGTGTGTAATGTAATGGTGCAGGTTTTGGTTACTTAAATTCAGTTTGACCAAAAGTGTACTCTCTTTACCGAAACTCAACTATCCCTTTAAAGGAATAGTTGAGTTGATGTAGAGAATGCGCTTCAAGAAACACACTTTGTATGAGGTGATGAGTCAAATTTGAAAGAGTACACAATTTCAATGACAGAATAAATTATTGCATTAAAATCGGTTCAGAAACAGCTAAAATATGAATACACATTTATTCAATGATTTAAGAACAAATATATGAACAATATTTTCACTTGTTCAAACAATGACAAACAATTTAAATAGTTGCGGATGATCTCTCTATTTAATCATTATTTTAGCAGAACTTCATATGCGCAATTTCTTTTTTTGTTAATGGTTAAAACCTATGCGCAGAGCCGTAAATAGACAGAGTTTGGCCAACTCGGTTTCATGCGAATGGTGCCTGATTGGTCAATATGTGGTCGCGTGTTTTATGGGTGCCATGTTGTTACTCAATTGAATCATATAGCCGATATACTTGTATGTAGGTTTTCATATGTTTACCAGAAATACACGGCATATTCATTGAATGTTATTGATATTATATCATGTTTGTATGTGTGGCTGTTTGTTTATAATGCTAACATGAATCTAAGTGTATTATGGATGTTTGTGTATGCGTGTGTACATATTTTAGTGCGTAATATGTGTGTGTGTTATTTGTTGATGAGAGAGAGTTGTCTGAATTGGAGTTGCGTGCGTGTGAGTGTGCACATATGTGATAGAGAGTGTAAGTTTGTGCGTGTGTACATGTGTTATTGTGTAATATGTGTGTGTTATGTGTTGAGGAGAGAGAGTCTCCTGAATAGGAGTTGTGTATGTGTGTGTGAGTGTGCACATATGCGATAGAGTGTGTGTGTGCTTATGTGTAGGAGAAAACGTGTATGTGTGAACGTGTGTGCGTGTGATATGTGAGTTGTTTGGTGTATGTGTGCCTGTGGGTATGTGCGTGTGTATGTGTGTGTTATGGTGCAGCTTATGATTCCTCAACTTTAGTTTTACCAAAACTGTACTATCCCTTTAAATTCGAAATTAAGTTGTTTGTGTTACATGCACCCTTACAATGACACATTAAACCCTCGTCGCGAAGGGCGTAAATTTGGAATAAAAAGATGCGCAGGCCTCTAAATAAAGGAAATACAAAGCAACGCGGTGGAGTAATCGCGAAAATCGAGGAGGGGAGGGGGAAGGCAAATCAGCTCCCAGCCTTTTTTGTCTCCCGTCAATGTTACCAATTAGGTTTTGCGTTTAAAGATGTGACCTTGTTGTTATTGTACCATCAAAATAAAAACAGCTTTGTGAGCACACAGGATAAATATATTCATGCAATATACTGTAATAAGGAATTGTGTGCAAGTAACAGTTTTCACATTTTTCCGGGGAAAATAACGGCAATTGTCATGATAATGACTAAATGAACACATTAAGCATCTTCTACCATTAAATAATATAAATTATAACACGTATATTCATGATACAACCAGTAAATTTAAAGATGCAACAGATACATCATACTGTACCTGTCTTTGCTGATTTTCTTGGAACACCCAATGCGCAAGTCGGCTGATGCTCGTGATTCCTATTTCAAAGATAATAAGTAATTTATACCATTTGTATAGGATAAGTACAGGAAACAACTCTTCCTTATGTTAGATTAACACCATAATTTAGCATTAAGACAGTTAGGAAAAGCAACTCTATTTGCCAAACTAATAGATAAACATCGTTGAAATAGTATACAGAAGGCTGCATTTCGCAAAATCTGAACCACAACATCGTTAAATACAAACATAAAAAGAAAGTTCCATGCCCGCCACTCCGATTTGGGCATTTGGCAACAAATTCCCAGCTTGTTTCGCCCGTCTCCACTGGGGTGAGTAGCCGTGGCTACCCACTGGTCTGCGTGGTGCACACGCCCCCTTCATTTGCGGTTCCATTTAATATATGGTTATACACTCCGCAAAAAAAGAAACTGGACACTTGTATAAAACAAAATATTTCATATTCATGTACGATAAAATAAAGGATATTGTATATCTAATTAAAGATAATGACCCTCTTCAATATTGGCATAAAACCCGGATAAAATCATTCATGCATGACTTGTCACGGTCAATTAACCACAGCAAGGTCTGTTTTCAAAAATAGCAAAAATGGAACATCCACTCGACCATGTAAATGTTGATAAGCATAATCTAAAACGCTATATTCATGACATGACATCATTTTTCATTACAAATGTGACTTTTTTCTATCTTCATCTAAAAAAAAAGTATAAATGCAGACTAATTGTGAACGTTATAGGTTTTATTTTAATTAAAATGTAACAAAATGGGGAATTCCATGGCAAAGGCTTATTAGTCGAAACCACAGTTTGTGCCCTTTTTTCAGCATGAAAATGGTATAAATTCTTCTCAAGAATTCTACCGTAGTCCAAAGATCTTCAAAACCTGATGTCAGCCTTGGTCAACCAGTTGGGCAGTCTCTATCTCTAGGCAACTATGGTTAAAATTGCAGAGGACACATGAAACAGACAAGCTTCATGGCTCAAAGACAGACCAGTATGTTGATGCTCTCATGAGCTGGCCCTGTTTTATTGAAAAATTTGTATTTTCTGAGTTTGTTCATAACAATAAAGTGAAATAATGTCATATTTACTTGCCCCGCACGTCTTGTTTTAAGTGAAACGCTTACTATCATTTCAGTCGAATGGTTTGGTCCTTCATTGTTTTTGTTATTTTTGAAAACAGACCTTGCTATTGTTTAATGACAATGGCATTTCATGCATGAACGATTACACCTTTCATATACACCTTGTATGTAGAAGACTAAATTTCCTTTAATTTGATATATGATAATGTACACTTTATCGTACATAAATATAAAATATTTCAACTTATACAAGTGTCCAGTTTCTTTTTTTGCGGAGTATATTTTGTTTTTCATTTCTAACGATCTATTGCTTAATTAGTCATTTTCGAAACAGTTTGTGTCCAACTTATTTATATTAACAGATGTGTACCCTACCGGAAAGAACAAATTGTGCCACAGTGCGAACACACTTTGTTTTACAGTGTGGACCACAGAGTGAACACACTGTATAGACTGTAGATGTTAAATTGGCGTGATTTCACAGTGTAAACACCTTTCACACTGTAAACACACAGTAAAAGTGAACACAGGCAATTGCGCTCACAGTGTAAACACCTTTCACACTGTAAACACACAGTAAAAGTGAACACAGGCAATTGCGCTCACAGTGTGTTCACAGTATAAGTAGGCTTTTACACTGTTAAAACGCTCCAACTTCGCACTGTGGTCCACACTGCGAAACACAGTGCATTTACACTGTATTTACACTGTAGCACACTTTTCCTTCCAGTAGGTTAATTACACATTATATCACACGATCGGTACTAAAGTGTATATTTTGAAATTGTGTATTGGGGGGGGGGGGGGTCAAAATACTGCTATTTTGCTTTAGATATGTAAGATCGTGTCGCACATCTAAATATCGGCATGTATTTAAAAAGAGTCTGCCAAATAAGAATTATAAATAAATATATACTTTCGATTTACCTGTAACACCAAGTATTCTAACAATGGTTTGAATGGGTGATATTTAAATTAATTAGTTCATGTAGTCCGTGCAAACCTAATAATGGCGGCCTCCAGCGTTCGCGTGAAGAGTGGTATACCCGAAAGAGTTTTCTCATAACATGGAATAAACTTTGTTTGATAAAAATCAGTTCAGAAAGAGCTGAAATATCTCTAATTGTATCAGACTGGAATAAATGTGTGTCACAAATTGTTTAGATTACTTACGAAAATATTCACAAAGCTCATACATTAATTGAAATACTTTTGTTTACAAAACCATAGTGGCTGTGATTTGTGTTGATAATCTCTCGTTTTCTTTTTGCTTTTGCAAATTATACTCTAATTCACAATTGGTGATGAAGCCAATGTAAAATGGTGACATTTGTAAGTTCGGAGGAAACGTCAAGGGAATATCCAATAATTATATATAACACAGTCTTACCTTGGTTAAAGGAACAATGTTCTCGTTGAGAGGTAGAACAGCTTTGGATTGCATTCCTGGATATCAAATTGAGTGAAAAGAAAGCCTTGGTAAGAATGTCGAAAAACAAATGACTAAAAGATACAATATATCGTCGCTTTACAAGGCGTATTAATAGTTTAAGTACTAAACACAATTCATCACATCATGGTCATGATAAGCCAAGCAAGACTTTTTATACCATTCATAGGCTTACCCGGGGGGGGGGGGGTTCAAACCCCCCACTTTGACAACAAAATGACTGTTTTGGGGGGTTTGAACCCCCCCCCCCCCCCCCCCCCTTTGCAAATTTTAACTGGTCTCGAGACCACATTTTAGTCGTCTCGGGGGGGGGGGGGGGGGGGTTCAAACCCCCCACTTTGACAACAAAATGACTGTTTTGGGGGGTTTGAACCCCCCCCCCCCCCCCTTTGCAAATTTTAACTGGTCTCGAGACCACATTTTAGTCGTCTCTACTGTCATTATCGATGGTCTCGGCCTCGAAAAGTGCGAATAACCCTGGTCTCGTTATTAATATCACAAGTTTCATAATTATAGTGACGACATACAAAATAGAAGATTATAATAAACATGCAAACTTACGTTGATCTTCAAAGTAGATAATTTCCTCTGGTTTCACAGAATCGTACTCGGAATGTTCCCATTTAACTGTAACCAAATACCAAATTCATGATAATCGCAAATTAATATCTTTCTCAATTGACATGTGTAAGTCGATTTGATGTTTTCAAATATGCAAAGCATATCAAGGTCAAATGGTTAAAAAAAAAATGATGTGTACACTAATACAGATAAACCGAAGACAACATGCGTTTGTATGTCATGGAACCTATAAACAAAATCGCGGTGACACTTAAATATTAATTCCCGAACTCACTAAACGTTGTGTAGAAACTGACGGTATTCTAGGAAATATATGCTGTACAAGACAATACAAGAAAATCAATAAATTGTTTTTATGCGAAACGTTAGCCTAAGGGGAGTTTTCAACATTTTCCAGAGTGTATTACTAATATGAATCCCCAAACAAATATTGCATTTTCAAAGAGTTCTTATCTTTTTACTTGTTTGACCGATTGTGATTAAGCTTTTAGACATTTGTCCCGTTAATTTCCTTATAACGAAACAGTGTTTTGCAGGTATTTTATTGTCGGTAACTCATCAAAGAAATATGTACATTTCCAATTTGCGTTCTTATAAATCATGGTGCTTATCAACATATCGATTAAGTCAAATAAAACGTGAAATATAAGTACACATGCACTCATTCCATATTACCTATGAATTAGTTATGCCATATGGTATGTATGGTAACACGTAGATGACGGTGAGATGACATTACTGTATTGTCTTTCACTTCAAAGTAAACAAAAATTGACATTGTCAATCGGTTAATTGTTCCCTATCCTTATATCAATATGTTGTGTGCCGAGTATTGCGATATAAATATTAAAGCTGTCTGAGAAAGAAACAAGCATACCATTTCCTTTTCTGCGGTACCACCTAATTAGAAGCCATATGCTGATACAAATGAATGGGATGATTATGATGAGGGAGATAAGTGCAAGTTTCGGTTGCCTCGAGACATCTGACATTGAGAGAAATAAAAAATAAATCAAGAATTTGTGTTATAATTTGATAAACATGGACAGGTATAATAGCCAGTATGTTACATATATGATAAAATTACAACAATATTAGTTAGAGCACTGGTAATTAATGCTTAAAGGGACTTCGTAACATTGTCCAAATCCTCAAACAAACTTACTTGGAACTCTAGTGCATTCATTGGCATATTTATATTAACAATAAAAGCACGGGACAGGTTTCGGGTTTTTAAATTTCCATTTCGTTCAAAAGATATTTCCGATTGAAGTGTTCAGATGTTAATCACTCATCACTTTTTACACTTTCCAACAAAGTTAGTAGATCCCTTTAACATGTCTAAATGATTACAAATAAATATAGCCAAGTGCTACCATAAAGTATGCAATCAAATTGTTGTTATTGATTTTACACGTCGTTATTTATGCCATTATATTTGAAGCAGTAATGAGCATGTGTTTGTTGAATCAATATTTTGTATATGTTTAACTAAAATATACGCTATACTATACATCTAAAATAACACTAATTTATCAGCAATTGCCATGTTACAAAAAAATATATCAATTACTTATGCATTCTGGAAAATCAGGAACATATCCATCGATACATGTGACTGGTACTCTAGCATTTCCATTAAGACTGTAACCAGTTGTACACTCAAATTCGCAGATTGTCCAATAGTCAACGTGCGATCCATTACTACAACTCGTGTTCGTAGCCATGAGGTGTGGTGGGAGGTTATCGATGGTGCAAATAACTCCTGTCATGTCGTAAGAGAGGGTGATAAAACGAGAGGGGAGTGTTTATGGGTAAAGAGACATAATATGGGGGAAAGGAGAGGAGAATGAGATTGGAATATAGAAAGTGTAGTCAATAGGAAATATGAATAATATACAAACAAAGTAAATAAAGGAGAGGGAAGTGATAAATGAATATATAACTAACGAATGGGCTTCTTGTGATAGTCAAATCTATTCACGAGGTGGGCTCAAAATGATTATTACCCGAAGCGTAGCTGAGGGTAATAGTCATTTTTAGCCCACCGAGGTAATAGATTGCCTATCACAATCAAGCACATTCGTTAGTTGTTTTATATCACTCATCAGTATCACGGATTGTGTTCAGCTTATAGTAAAATAAGTGAAAATCTCTTTAATATTTCATAAAATTGCTTGTAAATTTTGATATAAAAATCAATCGACATTAATGAAGCCAGTATGAGCCTCCAGAACCACGGCGCATATAGTACGCTTAAAGTCATTGTTATTTTGCGCGTACAGTCACAAAGACGCAAAACTGAGTGCGCACCAACGCGCTGGCAGTTGCGCACATACGCGACGAATGCGTGCTAGCGCTCCCACGGATGTGCTTATTGGCTGTCTTGGCGTTCTTCTTCCAGGGTGTTAGTTTTTACCAGCAATGTCAATCACGTGACTAGAACGTGTGCGCCATAGGGTACTGCACAAATTTAATCGCGTGTGCATTTTGTTAAATCACATGATCTATGTGACGAGCGCGTAACGAACTGTTAGTGTTAGTTTTTGCCAACAAGCCCGGTCACGTGATTGCGCGGGGATTGCGCGTGTTGTCCAAAAATATTATTTGTCAAATACAATGGTAAAACGATCTCATGAGGGATATAAAACAAAATAAGAAATAGATATAAAAGAGAGAAGGGGGTGAGAGGGAGGGAGAGATAGAGAGGAAGTGAGTACAACGTTAAAACACTAATACAAGTAATGCTAATTATTGAATATGTTTAAGATAACTGGATCATAATTACACTTATATCACTAACATACAACAAAGACATAAGAGGTTGATTTCTTCAACTGTTAAGAGGGGATAGGGAAGATGTCAAAGCAGTAAGTTCCTTCTTTCGTTGTTTTTTCCGCAGGCTACGTATCAGAAATCTTTTTTCGAATTATTTCTTCTTCTTTTTTTTTACCGTACCAGTGTACATTTACTTATACTGTTAAATAACAAGCTGTCACCTTTGAAGATATTTAGGAAACACACATTACGAATTGAGGGGTGACAAAATAAGGCTCTTCAAATGCTGCGTGTTTACCCGTAACACAAAATTAATTAAATTAGCCTTGTCGACTCATTTTGTGTATTGGGTAAATTATCTTTCATGTCAATGTTTACATCAGATAAACTGTTAATAAAAAAGAAGCCAGTATCTTATAATTTAAAGTTCAATTTTATTTATCATCTTCCTTATTCGAACAACGAATGAATCACCAACTGTACAGAGTAAATAGCCGGCATGATAGTCATATTACACGATTAATTCACCCAAAGGAGAGAAAGAGGTGCAGCTGTAAACCCTCTGAGTAGATTTATAGCTAGCGATGCCTAAATGGTTAATGTCTGCAAATCACATCCCCTCGTCTACGGGAACCTGGTGCCTTGTGTACAGAGTCTATAGGGATTTTCTTTTTTATGGATCTAGTAACATCGCTGACATGTTCAAACTGACGAAGGGTTTGTCAAATGAGTAGTTCTCTGTGATGATGGTATTTTTATTGTGCGATGTATGGAAACTCCACAGTAAATGGCTTTGAGGGATAATACAATTTTGGTCAAACAGAATTATAGTAATACAAACTTGTTATAAATCAATGGTACTTGAATAGTAGTAAAACATTTTAAAAAGCAGCCATTCCTTGAGTGCCAAGCTCGCATTTTTAGAAGTTACAGTACACACAAATACCATAGAGCATTACAATCCCTAGCATTCAAATTGTTAATTTACACAAGACGGCGACCTCCAGACACCTCAAATTTAAACAATGTATCAAGGTGATTGAGCTGTTTGGTTAAAATGATTATTAAATACAGAGACCTTTAAAAAACATTTTATAACCATTCAGATGAATTTTTACAAATGAGTTGCATTTTAAACATATTTGTTTTGATTATTGAATGAAAGTTAGTCCCTTCCTTCATTCCAATCTTAAACACTTATTATGGATATTTTAACTGTTTCTGAACCGATTTTGATCAAATAAATTTGATTATGTTATTAAACTTGTGTGTTCTTTCCGGTTTTACACTCAGTTGTCATGACCTCACCACAACCTAAACTTAACTATACCTGGAAGAGAACATTGCGTATAGACCACGTAAACTAAAGTGAGTTGTAGTTACCTGCACAGTGAGGAGGCTGGTGAGTAAGTCCTCCATCTCCCTGGCATTCTGTAGATGCGTTTCCCACTAAAAGAAATCCCTCTAGGCAGGTAAAGCTACACTGTTGAGCATATGGTAACACGTCGCCAGATAAACAACCACTTGTAGTGCCCAAGAGAGGTGGGCTGTACGCCCACATAGTACAACCATCTAAAAAAAAGGAAGGGTACAATCTTTAATTGGTATCAATCTATTGACAATACTCTGATTTTGGGTATATGTATTAATACAAGAAATATATTTGTAAAAACATTAGTTATAATATGTGACACCTTACTGTTACAAAATGAGTACACACATTAAGTTATGACAATTGGAGACTAATGCCCTTGTGTCATATGAATACGTTTACAATGCAACATAGCATTTCAAGGGAGGTAATTAACCAAATTAGTTTCAAATTTGGAAAAACAATGCTAATGACAGAATCAACTTTGATCAAAATCGGTTCAGAAACAGCTCAAATATCCATAAATATATCCGACCGCAATAAATGTTAGATCTCTCATTTATTAAATAATTCAAGAAAGAAAAAGAGGGATTTTGTTTAATGGTTATTGATGTTCTCTTTATTAAATCATAACCTTAGCAAAACATCACATTTCTTCTATACAAAAATGTTGAAACAAAAGCGTTTTTAGAGAGCACCCTCTTGTATTTTAAAGACTATTTTTTGAATGATAACAATCTTTTACTTAGTCGTTTGTTATGTTGTAGGCTTACCTCTCAAGCATGGTGGAGTTAAAATTATTAGCTTGTAATGATATGGTAATGATTGGTTACTAATCATTTCGGTCAAGTATGACAGTATGACGGCATGAACGAGATGCTAAATGGGTAAAAAAAAACAATATTTGTCTACGCCATAATGTATTTTTTAGGAAACGGGGATGGGCAGAACATGACGAGTGTAGCAAAAAAGTTTTCAGTGCAATTTACTAGCGTTGAGTTGGAGACCCCGTAAGGTTAACTTCTTAACTGTAACATGTAAAGAGAACATAACTTATTGGGATCTGTTATTGAACATGTTGAATGCTCCATGAGAACGTGGATTGAGGTGGTGTTAATTCACTCATTAATTGGAAAACAAATTATTGTCAAAATACATTATAAATGAGAGAAGGAAAATTATACATTCCGAATAGTGATGCCCAATGAATTTGTATTTGTATAATAAAAACAAATATTATTTACCTAAAACTGTGACGTATACTCTGGATATTAGATCTTCTCGTGGTTCTGCAAATGTGATCCTGCACGCATACTCTCCTGAGTCCGATTTCTTCAGACGCGAAATGTCGAGTCCTTCAGGGTCACTTATCGAATACCGGGGATCGTGGTCAAATGGTGAAAGAAAGTTTTCTTCAGGAAAGTACGTTAGGAAGATAGATGCATTGAATATCCACCTGAGTATATCAACAGTCAGGCCTTCTGGTATATCGCACGGTAAGGTGATTGAACTGTTAATGACCCTTTGGGCTTGGAACGACTCGTTAGGATGAACTCCGACACAGCCTAGTAAAAGAACTGTGGAGGAAAAAAAACAAGAAACATACAGTATTTTCATTTTCATTATGACTTGATTTTTGTCTTCGTTTTACAAGAACCTCATGTCAATTTAAAACTAAACTAAATATCTGACTTAATAAAGGAAGAACTCGATTAAAATTGCCACGTAGTGTCATTACAACCATAGGTGTATCCAGGGGGGGGTTCAACCCTTCCCCCCCCCCCCTTTGACCAAAAATTACTGTTTTGGGGGTTCAAACCCCTTCCCCCCTTTCAACTTGTAGCTGGTCTTGAGACCACATTTTAACGGTCTCGACCATCATTACCGATAGTCTTGGCCTCGAAAATTGCGAAGAGCCCTGGTCTCGGCTTCGAATATGTTGACAATTCTCGGTGTCTGCTTCGGAAATTTTCTACGGGTCGTAATACACGTAGCGTATGAGCGATTCCGCGTTGGCGATGTCTATTCGGCCCTAGATCAATTTATAATTTTGCAAATATATCAATTAGTAGGCGGTTTCTTGGCCAAATTTGGATAATCCTATATTAGTACAATTATATTCTTTCACATTATTGGTAATAAGAGCTTCCATTTAAATGTTTTGAGAGGGGGGGCGTTTCCAAAACTGGCCTTTACCTTTAACCCTAACCCATGAGCCGCGAAGCTGCGAATTTGTTTTGCTATTTTGAACCCCCGTAAGTGATTTTTTTTTACTTTTTTCACTGATACATTTTCACTTGGCAGCCCAAGGGGAGAGTTTAAACCCCCTAACCCCCCCCCCCCCCCCCCTAGATCCGCCACTGTGATAGAGAGAGAAGAGAAATGGAAGGTGTCAACCAAGTCCAATGACCTACCAATCTCGAGAAAGAGTAACCCAAGTAGATTGGATGTGCATTTCTGAAACACCAAGGATATTGAGATTGATGAGATGGATCAGTTACCGTCTACACTTGGACAAATCACATCTCCAACATGACGCCAATAAGTAAACATACGATCGGTGCTTTCAGAAGCGTCCCTACCGTAAAGAACATAGTGTGAACACACTGTTTTTCACAGTGTGGACCACATTGTGAACACATTGTGTATACTATGTTAAATTGTAGAGTTTAAACACTGTGAACACTCTTCAAACTGTGAGCACACTGTGAACTTGCTGGTAAACACAGTGTGAGCAAACTATTTCACACACTGAGGACGCAGCTAATGTTATGTGGTGACAGTTCGGTCACAGTGTGATCACAGTGTTTCCACAGTGTGATGAGTGTTCACACTGTTGATAAGCTCCAATTAAACACACCGTGGTCTATAGTGTGAAGCACAGTGTGTTCACAATGTGTTCAGTTTCATGATAGTTGTATTCATAGCTTCTTGCCTGAAATCTGTTTTCATGACAGTATGCTTGTGAACACAGTGTGGAGACGGATGTTAATTTATGTGTAATTATATTACCTTAACTATCAAAAGAACTTACCTATCACCCCGATGATTACACGAACCATCCGTACACCGTCTTTGTCATTCCCAACCATCGAAACGTCCATTCTCTCTGTGAGGAAATGAGAAAACGTTTTGTCAGTATGTGTTCTGAAATGTGTTCTTGTTACGTTATTATACATCTAAGACATTGTGATATTTGAGCGGTAAGCCTCAAAAGTTTAAGTTGTGCTACATAAAAGTCATATTCATTTTTGTTGCATTTATATAATTCTTCTTAGAATACAAATGGCAAATTATACTCACGTAAGTAAAACGAATCAGATATTCCATACACCACCTGTTCATCAAAATGGCGCTAAATGGGATACATTATACCATCACTTAGCAAAGAAAATCAAACACATACACCGAGAGGGGAGACGTGTAAACAGATTGGTGGAAAGTAAACACGGCGTGGTTCAAAGAGTAGGCCTGAAAATTATTAAACATTCATAAACTCATGTTTGCCTACACTGATAACTCCAGCGCGGCATATAGTTGTTTGCAGTATTTGTTCTTCTGATCATGAATTTAATATTTACTTGTTATCTAAAACGTCTAGCTATCTCGAAACAGTTAATACAAGGCCCCATCTGGTTCCTTCAGGGAACTGGTTAGTATAATACAAAATTGCGAAAACTGTATTCGAGCATTATTACAAATGAAATAATTTGTTGTATGTACTGACTGTCGAAAATAGTGACCTGTTCACTACTACATGTTGCGATTTTCATTTATGTAAACATGTATAGTTATTATATGGCCCACCGGGAGCCCGTAAGGTTGCGAAAGGGTTAATATATTTCTTCCATTAGGCTCTTTAAAGGACTAGTAAAATACTTTTGAATCTGTTCAGTTGATGAAAGTAAATATGTGTATCAATTTGTTATTACATCTAAATCGGAGCAATGTGTTCCATATTTCAAGGTTCGACCACGTTTCGACCATTAAACTTGTAAGTACACGTATTAATAGCAAATAAAACAAGATGAGTTCACACTCACCTTGTTGGTATTTGTGTATCTGTGTATCTATTCGTTAAAAACGAAATAATGATACCTTTACATGTGAGGGGACACAGTAATACACCAGAAAAATGAACCGTTATTTCTTGATCCGTGACTTTTACCGTTATACTTAGTGTTTGATATCATTCTGTATGACATTGAGGTGTCAAGGTCATGATGGGAATGACCTTCAATGAGTTACCACCTAGATGAAGTACCAGCATAGTGTTTTTCAACGTGTCTCCAGCTGCTGCAGTAATATATAACAACTTGAGGGGGGCAGCTGCAGTGTGATAGCTGCTGCATGCACAGTTCTCATTTATATTCAGATATATATATTATGTAAATACAATACGGCCTGTAAATTGATAACATAAGCATGCCAAGTGAATTTATAATATACGGCGTATTGATCATCATAATTATTATTTACAGGAGTGAACAGCGAACTTTCAACAGACAAATTAGTTTAGGCCAGTCAATTCTGTGCAGCTGTTATGGTAATTACTTAAAGGCCAAGTTGAGTTTTGGTAATTTCCAAAGTGCCCCCCCAACATCGATTGTAACGGATTTGGTTGATTTCAATTCCATATGAAAGATCATCGAAAAAAACATGGGAAATAATAATAATTTCCATTCAAATGCTCTAATTGTTGTGAAATTTGCTTTCAAAATATCATATAAAAGTGGTTGACGCCCGGGTATCACTTTTTAGAACCGCTAGTGCGAGGCACTAGCGTTCTATGTTCTCCTAATAAAAAACTGAAACCAAATATTTGTGTGCACGCTAATTGTGCTTAAAACTATACATATGATACGGTACTTACCAGCAATTTACTCTCCAATATGTGATCCAACTACCGGGTGGATTAAGATTATGATTTTTCCTTCCATTCCGCAAAAAATCAGTGATATATGCGCCTCATGGACCAGTCTCTCCGTGTGTTAGCGCGACTGTGAACGAAAGGCGAACGAATGCGAATGGGGCTTGCGAGTTGCGTCAACGGCAGTGTTGGAGTCATACTTCTATGGTTGCGATACATAATATACACGTACTACTGTATAGTATTACCGCACACAGTGACTGCACTACAGTCCCGTATTACCGCACACTGCACTATACAGTCCCGTATTAGGACCTACAACGCTAGTGCTTCGCGCCGAGTTAATTTGACACTTCGAGTTGTAACGGCTCTTTTTGAATGATAACAGGGGTTTTACTTTGTCGTTTGTAATTGTGTATACTTTTCGAGCATGGTGAAGTTATAACTATTAGTTTGTATCGTAATCGTGCAGGTTTTGGTTACTAAAGTTAAGTTTGACCAATACTCAACTATCCCTTTAATATACACACTTAGCTGGTTCGCTGCTCTTAAAGCGAACCAAAACGCATAACACAAAGCAAACTGTCTAGTAAGACCTATTTTCACACGTATCCCAAATGTCCCTGAATCACCCCTTCCATTATTTCTTTTGAAGAGTGGACATAGATTATGTTCTGCTATCGCAGGCTCTTTATGGATGCTCTGAGTGGCGCCATGATTTTTGTTTGCCGCCAAAGCGTGACGTTTTTCTGGACTGACGTTGATTGGTCTAGCAAACGAACTAGCATAGATAAACTGCTATCATTTTGGTTCGCTTTAATTACCACAGAACCACCTGACACTTTCATTTTGTTTAATGTGTAATCGAATCTAAGTAATGACTCTATCCGTGTCTATACTTGCATCTTATAAATATAGGACAAGAGAAAACTTTTATTGCGGAACATTTTGTGAGGGATTTATTATGAGATGAAAGGAAGTTTTGAGAATCGATAGAGTAGACAATTACTTCCATATTATGTGTATTTTGTGTGCACTTTATCTATACGATTGTTTTAATAATAATGATGTGTACTTAGTCTGAACGATTCTTTCCATAATTTGTGCATTTTGTGTGCACGTAGACTATACGATTATCTATGTGTAGTTTGCGTGCACTTAGCAGTAATATTTGTAAATCAGTGAGTATGGTATTAATTACAGATTACAATATCATTTTTTTGTTGGTGAAAGCGAGAGTAGAATTTATATAAATCAATTCGATGTAGCATTATACATGTTTGTTCTACTATACAGACAAATAAGAGTATAATTTACTTCTTTTTTAATTCCAAGAAAGAAACACGAAAGTAGAAACTTATTCAACTTTTTAATGTTTCCAGGCAAATCGTACATAAGAAAAATAATAATAATAATACAGAAGTCTTCTATTGCGCCAATTCCACCGTCTAATGTATTAAGATTGGTTCAAATTGGTTCAATTATATGTAATAAGTGTTGGAAATATTAGTTTTAGTCGAATTATAGTTAGTGGGTAGTTCGAGTTAGAAATGAATATTCCATCATACATGTAATGCAAAAACATTACCAGTATCATTTAACTGGTCCTTATTATCAATTTTCAAATAAATGTATGTCTTGAGTCGAAACTCAGTATACCACTTTGTCCTGTTTCAGCTTATTATATATTATTACGTGAATAGGTGTGGTGTTCATCCAAGTCCCTCAAGAAAGTTAAGTTGACCTGAGTTCAGTTAAGATACTGGCCTGCCTCCATTTGTAAACTCCGAGTTGATGTACGGCGTACTTATGATTGATATAATCCATTGGCGTAGTAACCAAACCCGCCCATTCCTCCCCCTTCTATCGTTTTGTTTGTGTTCAATGTGCGGTCGTTTAGATTTGGAGGCTTGGAATAGCTAAACTCCGAAAGGGGCTCCACCCCTTGACCCCAACTGAAACGGCCCGGGCTTACAAGCTCGCAGGTCGCCCCCCCCCCCCCCCCCCCTTCCTCCCGTGGATATTTTCTAGCTTTGCCGCTCTTAATGTTTAATGAAATACACTCACACTGCTATTATCTTTCTGAAATTAAAAGTTCCGTTCTTCGCCAATCACCATCAAACCTTGCAGCGCCGGGATGCAAGATATTCATAACGGGTGTCCCTTTTGTGGCAATTATTAAGAATTAAGTAATACGTTTTTGTATGAACGATATAATTATTCGTCGGGTAAATATGGGTTTAATTGGGTCAGCCAACAACTCTGTACGACGAGCCTTCTCTATTTCTAGATAATATACTAAATTAAAAGAGAATCAAATTTGAATTTGATCTAAAATTTTACAATTGGTACGAACTTTTACTAAGCGTCCTTCTCTTTCTCAAACGAGGCCGTATGTATACACGTTTTAAATGAAATACATTGCGGCAATGTTCAATTGTCATAGTTATTTTGTCATTAATGAGTATGGATCATGACAGCATGGTTATGGACTTATGGTTATGGATTTGGTCCGCACCAGCAGATCAAGTATTCCATAACGTAATAAATAAACAATTTCCCAAAGCTAAATCGATGTGTATACATGTTGAGCGACAGTGCTAAATCATGAACAATATTTCAATTTCTGAAGTTTATGATTGTTTAAAATTTATAATATTCAAGCATAACACACATAAAATAGATACGTATTCAATATCATTAGTGAGGATTGGTTCGGAATATCCAATACTCAAGATTAGCCTACGTTTCATGCGTAATAATTAAAACAAAAATATAATTCTTATTTACAATTTTACCAAAGATGGCGCCAGTCATCAGATTATAATATTATACCTAGGCTTCTAACGACACTCAATATATAACACAGAACAAAATTAGCGAACTTTACACAGACATATCCGTGCAATGATAAAGGCTCATTAAAGCAGCATAAAACGCTGTAAATGTCATTCATATGGGTACGGGGTGATATCTGCCGTCGCGGGAAAAATTTATCAGATTTATATCATCTCATTCTAAGCAATATTTACAGTGTATTCGCAAATTAGAAAATGCAAGCAATAACAGACATGTACTGAGGACGCTGCTAATAATGAAGAGACACATAATTATTACTCATACTGTTGGAATTGTGTACTTTCAACTGGTACATATTTCCAATTTTCAAATACATTTATATTATCTTGAGTCGGAACTCGGTATGCCACTTTTTCCTATTTCAACTTATTATTACGTGAATTGGTGTGGTGCTTTTTCAAGTCCCTCAAGACATTCGATATATTTGCAGGTCACGTATTAAGTGGCTGACGATAACCGAAACTTGTCGTGGTTAAAATATAGTTGTTGAGCTGCCTTTTTATGTAAACTCCAAAATGAGTTATGGCTTACTTATGATTGATATACAGTAATCGAGTGGCGTAGTGGGCTAAGAACACCCCCACCCCCCCCCCCCCCCCCAAACCCGGTTGTTGTTTTTTCGTGTTGAATGTCCCTAATGTAGCCCGAACTGGGGTTAGCAGTCACAACAAAAGAGACCGACAATTCCGATACCACACCGACACCAATTCGTCAGCACCCCGAACGTCCCCGAAACGTCCCCATATTGTTCGGTCTGGTGTCGGTTTGGGTTCGGTTTAGCGGTGTGACTGCTACATTACTTGTTAGCTGTGATATGTTTGATTTTGAGTTTGTTTAACTACAAAAGTTTCTAAAAGCTCCGCCTCTTGACCCCAACTGAAGCGGCTCGCGCTTACACGCCTGTATGTCTCCCCCTCCTACCGTGGAAAATGTCTACCTACGCCACTAAAACACGATTAGATTAGTGCTATTTTACTGCAATTAAGAGTTCCGTTCTTCACCAATATTATTATTAACCCTTGCAATACTGGGATGCAAGATATTCATGAAGGTAGTGTGTCCCTTTTTGGCCGTCATTAAACATAGTAACACATTTTCATTCGGGTGAATATAAGAAGGGCAACAAGCCTTGAATATGGTCCTTACCCTGCAGCAGATCAAGTATTACATAACGTGATAAATAAACCATATCACAAAGGTAAATCGATTTGGATATGTTGTGCGACTGTGCTAAATTGTGTACAATATTGTACTGTCTGAAGTTCGATGATTGTTAAACATATCTGATGTTTAAAGGGGTAGTTTAGTTTTGGTAAGGCTGAACTTTAGTAGCCCAAACCTGCACAGTAACAGTATAAACTAATAGTTATAACTCCACCATGCTCGAAAGGTATACAAAATTACAAACGACTAAGAAAAAAGCCTGTTAAGTGTTATCATTAAAAAAGAGCCATTAAAACACAAGAGGGCGCTTTTTAAAAAGGCATTGATTTCAACCATTTTTCATACAAAATTATGCATGTGATGTTTTATTGATATAATGATTAATTAGCGAGATCATCGACAACTATTCAAAAAACGCTTTCGAACATTTTTGAAAAAGTGCAAGCATTTTTTTATTTTTTTCTAAAAATCATCTAATTATTTGGGCCCCAAATAATTATAAGATCAGATATATTTATTGATATTTCAGCCGTTTCTGGGTCGATTTTGACCAAATAAAGTTTATTCTGCCATTAAAATTGCATGTTCTCTCAAATTCGACACTCAGTTTTTCATTACCTCACAACAAAATTGTGATGTGCAGCGCCCTCTCTACCAAAACTAAACTACCCCTTTAAGCATGATACACATAAAAAAGAAAATATCAAACATCAACAGGCATGACTTTGTTTGGAATAACCGGTACTCAAGATTAGCCTTTGTTTCATGCACAAGAATTAAACAAAAATTATATTCTCAACATTTTGACGATTTCACCGAAGATGGCGCCATTCAACTGCAGCGGTCCAGCACTTCCAAACTGGCGAAATAATAATTATTTGCCATTGGTATATTAGCATGCCTACATGGCCTACGTGCAAATTTAACCAATTTGTTCATATTTGTTTTGTCTTTGCAAACAAAAATTAGGTCTAAGCGATAAGATTATACTATTAAAGCTCGGACCCTATAACGACTCTCAAGATATAATAACATTGGTAACAATTAACGAACTTTACACAGACATATATTCGTATTAAAGGCTCATAAAGCCTGCCTTTAGAACGCTGTATAGAGGTCAATTATATTTTTCAAGTGTGTTATCTGCCTTCGCGGGAAAATTTTATTTCATCTCATTGTAAGTAATTATTTACAGTGTATTCGCAAATAAGAAAATGCGAGCAATAACAAACATGTACTTAGGACGCTGATAATATTGAAGAGATTGATATTACTCATGCTTGGATGCAATAATTACAATGTGTATGAGTATCATTGTTAGCAAACGTTGATATATTATCATGACCCTTGATACACATGTAGGTTATCATTAGTAAGTTATTTGATTACGTGCAAGTACATTTCATAAATAAAATACATTTATATATCATGCGTATTCCACAGAATACACTTACATTTGTGTGTCTTATCAACACTTCATTAACCTCCTAGATATTTGCTTAATCAGCAAGTCAGAGTTTGAACGTAAACTTTAGTCAATTCAATGCATGCTATACAACAATTTTAAAATCTGAAGAGGCGTAAAAGAGTATTCTATTTTAGGGGCCAATTAGACTACGCCACTCTACCCCATAAAGGGTGATGTATCTGTATCTTCCAATTATCTTTTGAAATGTGATTTAATGTTACAAAAATAAATTTTCAAGGCAAAATCGAATGCTGCCTCCTAACAGAAGATTCCTTATGATAAGGATAGTCACCCAAATACACTGCCTCGCTTTTGCTGAGGTGAAGACGTTGTTGTTAACATTAATGTTGTATTGCCCCCACTCCTCCGTCATGGAAATTGGGGATAAAATAAAATATAATTTTGGGTAAAGCCCGCGATTCTTAATACGTTAATATGGTTTATAATATGAAGAGCTTAATACCAAAAATCGCTAAATCAACGTGTTCATCTTTGGAGATACGGAGGTTCCCATTTAAGCCTTTGTACACATGCCTATGTGAATATGAAAATGGCACGTTCCATATTTTGATTTTTGATTTTGTAATTTGTCCTATTAATTTCGACTTCTAGAAAGCTAGGTATCGTTAACTCGATTTGTATGGAAAGTATATTTAGCGCCTTTAGGAACTAAGCTCTTCATATATACGATTCGAACAAGATTGATCATGGCGGCCATTAAATTCAACTTCACATGGTTTATACGCTACAACATTTATGTAATATTCATATAGAGCTAATACAGGACCTACCAGGTTCCCATACGCAATGGGCTAATGGAATAAGAAATACAAGGTAATGTAAGAGCTTTTGAAACAGTTCCTAGAATACTCGTTTTGGAAATAAATTTCACTCGAGCCGAAACTCTCTGTGTGACACTTTCCTCCTGGTGTTTTTTTGTTTGTTTATATATAAATCATACTTCAACCACGGGATGCTTAATAAAGTGTCTCCTGAAGTAGGCCTACTTTGCAGAAGAAAATTAATAGACCTTTGGAACTTGTCCTACAAATCCTGAACTTTAATAAATAATATATAGGTTAACCGTACTCGTCATATTATGTTTGAGATGTTATTCAGATAACGTCGGTTGAAAAATAAAGGGCGCTAATACACGTGTTGTACTTCCAAGATGATCGCGTCTTATGCTTGAAAGCCAACTTTAAGTTGAAACCATGATAATGTTGCTGTGTTATTTATGCATATTCCATGAAATATTATATAAACTTAATCTAAAAAATTCGCATCAAATAGATAGAGAAGGCTCCAACATACAAGGTGGTATACGCAACTATATTAAAGGGATCTAGCAACTTTGTTGACGAGTCCAAAAAGTGATGAGATATGAGCAAAAAAGCAAAGTGATATTCGCTAATTCATTGCACTAACTTTGTAAACGGATGAAATTATCCAGTAGATAAATTCATACAGACACACTTCAATCGTAAATATCTTTTGAACGAAATAGAAATTTGAAAAAAACCGAAACCTCTCCCGGGCTTTTATTGGTAATATGAATATGATAAGGCATGAGATAACCACGAGAGTTCCAA
Organism: Echinarachnius parma; assembly: GCA_037951105.1. Lineage (NCBI taxonomy): Eukaryota > Metazoa > Echinodermata > Echinoidea > Clypeasteroida > Echinarachniidae > Echinarachnius > Echinarachnius parma. Next base: position 80,219 of record JBAMJV010002235.1, on the reverse strand, counting down.
GTAAATGTTGGACAATGCTACTAAGTCCCTTTAAGCAAACAGAAATCGACTTAACGCCTTCTTCTTCTCAATCGCCGATAAAGCCCTATCTATTGACAAGCATAATGGTGTCAAGCATGCATGGTGGCGCTCTTTCGGTATATCCAGACCGTGTTGATCAAAATGAGGTGATGGGAACATTCAACATTGATTAAAGGGATATAGTAACATTGTCCAAATCGTAAAAGCTTCATTCGAAATATAGTCATTATATTTCGAACCACTGTGGTTCTCTTATACCATGTATACCTTGTTGTATTCGCATTACCAATAAAAGCATGGAACAGTTTTTTCCCCTTACGTTAGAAAGATATTTACGATTGAATTGTTCAGATTGTTTACAATCCACTGGCTAGTCATAACTGTGTACAAAGTCATTGCAATGGGATAGCAAAATATCACTTTGCATTTTCACTCATTACTTGACCATATAATATGTATTTAACATGAAAATTTGTACACATTATTATGTTTGTCTAAGTGGATATATCAGATCACAACAATACACATGTTATCAACAATTCATCACATTATGCACATGCCAACAATGCAAGTAAGAAAATTGCATGAAAATAATACATGATATGAAAGGTGTGATGCACATATTACCCTCAAACAACATCAACACAGGCTACATATCTGATTCCCGAGTTTGTTCAACATTTGAACCGTAGATGGCAGCATACATCAATCACAGCCACAGGGGTTTGATTACTTTATTAACATTGCTTTAAAATAAAGTCTTCATTATCGTCCGTTATTGGTCACAGGGTGCATTATAAGAATAATGTACACTATGAGTTAGAAATTGTTTTGATAAAACACTGCTTTATTTAAATATACAATAAAAAAAATGACAAAAGCATAATACTGAGAATATGGCATTTGGGATAGTGGTTAGAGCTCTACAATAACACATATCAATCCAGGATGCGTCTATCGGGTGGTGACGTAAATAATCACAATTTAGTGAACGCGCCTATACAGGGTGGCCCCCAAAAAACGGAACGGGGTACTTGCCAAAATAAAGTAACAAAATTATTATGTCCGGCGGATACCAAGAATAGTCATTTTGGTCGTGTAGTTTTTGTTTTAGGGCGCTTTGAGTGACACCATGTCAGGTTCCCTTTTTTGTCAATTTTTACCAGGTCAGTGCGTGATAAATCGCACTTACTGCCCGTCATAGCGTCGAGGCAACGAGCAATACGCGCGCCATTGTAAGTGTGCATTCAGCTGTGTGCCGAGAGAATGGGCATAGTTGCTCGATGATATGACTGACAGGAAGTGCGACTTATCAGGCAGTGACTTGGTAAAAAAATGGCCAAAATGGGAACCTGACATGGTCTCACTTAAGCCGTACTACAACAAAAACTACTCGACCAAATTGACTGTTCTTGGTATCGTTTTTCATTTGAAAGGACACTTTATCCAATGGACACAATGATTGTGTTACTATATGTTGGGAAGTGCCCCGTCCCGTTGTTTTGGGCCACCCTGTATAGTGTGTAATCTAAAGCTACTGTTATATTCGAGTGGATTGCTTAATCTGTAGTTGTATACATGGTAAATGGGAAAATGTTATGTTTTATAACAAAGCCAGTCTGCACTTATGAACAAAAAGTATAATAATATACTTTACTGTGGCGTAAATATACCTACCAAACTGGAAATAAGGTTGAATTCGTTTAAATAATACATTGAGCGTGCATACATTGTGATTAAAAGGGGCATTTTTGTCATCATAAATATCAAAGGAAGTTACTTCCATTTTGCTTAAAACTGATTTATGACAGTCCTTATGATTCAGAGTTATTATGAATAAAAAGAACGAGCATCAGTTGTTAACAACAGTACTAATGCATGTATTGTGTACTTTGTGCAACATAAATCCATTCGAAAACTTCGTAAGCTAGGACTCACTGTAAAATTTACATTTTAAGGACGATGTAAATGTCATGCGAGTTTATGTTTATAAAATTTTGAAATTTTGATTGCATATTATATACATTGTATAAATGTTGTTAAATAATAATAATAATAATAAACTTTTTTTTGTATAGCGCATTTCAAAACCGAATGAATTATCAATGCGCTTAGCACAATTTAACTGATTACAAATCAATTGTGCGATTATGTATGCATTTTTTGTTCAATACTAAGTAAAGCATGAATGAAATCGTATGATCTGAAAAACATGAACTTATTTTGATAAAATGGGTTACATATACACAAGAGATCATAATGACAATAGATAACTATGTAATAATCATGAAAAATAGAACGAAAGTAACGAAATTATATTTATCATACGAATCCTTTAATTCAACAAACCTTACTTGATTAAATTTTACCTTAACGAGCACATTTGAACACTTTTGTCATCAATTATTTCTAGGCACATGCGTTTTTATTAAACCTGCTAATGCGACCACCTGCTCATAACGACCGCTCTCTGGTCCCCCCGTGAAAAACCATGTGTTAAGCGACCTGCGTAATGCGACCACCTGCCTAACGCGACCAGCGACCACCCTTTTGGGGTCCCGACACACATATAAATCTGTGTATAGCGACTACCAAATTAGCGATTGGGCGACCAAGGCATCAAATCTGTGGCCTCTGGTCGCTCAAGGCTCCAATTCCGAGCATGTTAATGTATAAAACAAGCTTTTAAAATGACAATGAACTTCAGACAGACGCTAAATTACCGACAAAATGTGCTTCAACTCATAAACAAAGAATATTCAAGCTCTTCAGTACGCGGTGCTGATACAGAAATGCGTTGAACAAAGGCACTGTACATAACATCACAACATCACTAACAAATTTTAATCGCCGAGGCGGAGTTTTTCTCAATCTTTTCAATGATAATCCTTGCGCTTGTTGCGACCATTTTGCATGTTGCATTTTTACTTCAGAATTCTATAGAAACTATACTGTGTATTAGCGTAGCTGATTCTGTCATGATGACAAACATCATAAATGGCACATTGACACATTTTGTATTTTCAATTTCACTTGAAAGATATATGTAGAGGAATAATTCAACTGATGTTGTTTTTTCCAATAAATCTTCACTTTAAACCCTTTAAACCATCAGTTTAAACACTATATTCACAATACACAAAGAGTAATACATTAAACATTGATAATGAACATTTACGTGCGTGCAAATCTCAACAAATGGCGTGATAATAAATATAACTATGGTTAATCAATAATCTGCAAAACTTTGAACTCCAATATTTATTGAGTGTCAGGTTTGTTTGGTTCGTGGTATCCAGGGCCATGAATCAAAATGCGAACCGTAATATGCTAATCGAGATAAGTTATGCAAGTTATTAAAATTCATATAATTGACTCTTAATTGAGCAAACACACGAAATGTATAGTTACCTGTAATTGTCATAATTATGTTATTTTTTAACTGATTACATTACAAACTAATAGTCATAACTAGAAAGGAACACAAAATTACAGACGACGTAGTAAAGCTCATGTTATCATTCAAAAAGAGCCGTTAAAACGTAAGAGGAGCTCTCTAAACACTCATCGGTTTCAACCATTTTGAATAAAATATTGTGCATGTGATGCTTTGCTGAAATATTGATTAGATAGAGAAATAACCAACAACTATTTAAAAACCTCTTTTGTAACTTTTTGAAAAGAGGAATCATTTTTTTGAATTTGTAACGGCTGGTTCAAAATTCTCTAATAAACCTGGGACCCGAGGGTTATTACAAATTGTTATATTTATGGATATTTCAGCCGTCTCTGAACCGATTTTGATCAAACAAAGATGATTTTATTATTTAAATATTATGCTCTTTCAAATTTTACACTCAGTTTTTCATTATCTCACAAAAAAAATAAGTAGTCTAGCGCCCTCTCTACCAAAACTCAACTATCCCTTTGATGGAAATAAACAAATCATGCAAAGTTACTCCTTTTCACTACACATCGTTCTTGGTCTTTGGTTCATATTTACATACTTTCATTAATATGCAGTAACTATGCAAGAAAAAGTACAATTATTTATTTGCAATACATACAACGCACTACAATTGCTTGCTACACTATACACATAATGCGTTATAGTATTATTTTGGTTTAATATTACAGTATACGTTATCAGCCAGAAAACAATTCATTTTTTTTCCTGATTAGCAGAACCCGATGGACACATACATTACTCTAAATTTGAGAAATGCGTTTTGACGAGAGAAATTAGAAAACTGCACTGAAAATTACATTTACAAAAAACAAATTATATAACCAATACAAAACTGTCAAATTGCATTAAATCATATTTCATTTTTTATTTTTATTTTTTATTTTTTGGGAATGGGGGGGGGGGGGGATATATTTTAGACCAAAATCACACAATAAATCATTATAAGATTTTTGAGAATGATATGGGATCGTGTCATTAAAACAGAAGAGGAAGCATTCCAGGGCGTTTTTCAATTAAGTAATTAATATCTCCTTTTCAGGAGGACAACAATCCAAAGCCCGTTTTATATTTATGTTATCGGAGGCCAGACACCAATGTAACATACAATTTTCACAAATGTTGAGTATTTAGGTGATTCTGATTCACTTTTAGAAAGATACATCCCTGTTTATTTTGTACACAATACAAACATAATAATGAACATTGCATAAAACTCTTAGTCGTTTTAGGTTTTCAATACACTCAAATATATTTAATGAATATATTAATTTTGAAGTTAGTAAAAAGGTATACGTTCAATGTCTGCTTGCTGCAATATCCCATCTATAAAAAGATAGTTACAGTATAGCATTTACATATCACAAACTTTTCGTCCAAACAAACAAACATAATCCTGAGAAAACCCATGATTCATGCGATTCGTTTCTTTGTGGGTAGAATAATTTCAAAAAGCATTTATTTTAATGTAAATGTGAAGTACTTTCCGCGTAGTTACATCTCCGTGGACATCGCTACGCGATTATAGGACCATCTATGACCATGCCATTGCCAGGCCACTCTAAGATGTGAAATATTACATGTTTGACATATTTTTAGCGAAAAGTGAACTTATACATACAGCTTTGGTTTCTTCCTATATATATTCAAATAATTGCAAAGAATAATCATAAATGATTGAAAATTATTGATTGCTCGCAAAACTGGAATTTGGATCTGTCTTCATTCACGTGGGCTATGTGGCCTAGTGGTGAATGCCCTTTTTTCTTTTGGAGGATTTAAGGGAGGAACATTTCTTTAAGCTACGCCTACTATTCTTCCTTTTCAATCTGTTATGATTATTCTTTGCAATTATATAAATATATATATACATATAGAGCGAGAGAGAGGGGGAGAGAGGGTAACAAGTACTGCGTATAAAGAATTATTGACAGTTATATTTATATATGTTCCAATTGCTTTAGTGTTCAGTTACTGTACTAACTGTTAAATTTGTAGTTGGATTTTAAATTAAATTAGAAAAATTATATAAGTATGGCCTATATATATGTAGAACCAATACGCTAAATGTTCGCTGCCAAACCGGGGTATATTTTTTTTATCTATTTTGTGTATACGTGATCTAAAAATCTTGTCTCTCATATCCGGAGTTATTTCGGCCGCATATCATGATCTTGCTGTAACATTTGCATATCCTCATTATCTTAGAGTATCGTCTCGACATCAGACATTTCTGTCGGCGACATATCTCCCCACTTCTCTCCGTTGTAATATGTCGCGTCCCCTTGTCCAGTAACATTGTTCGCCTGTTTCAAGAAATAAGAAGAAAACAAATACTAAAACAAAGCAGAGACTAAGAGTTTACATAATACAATAAAGTCATATCCTGAATCTGTCCCTTTTGTTGACGGTTTGGTGTCCCGTGTTTGTATAATGTTGATATTCCAAAATAGTTCACATTTGGAGTATACAAAAAAGGAAAGCATACTTAAACTTAAAGGGACTTAGTAACATTTTCCAAATCCTCAACATGAATTTTAGCGGTTCTCGCATACCTTGTTGTATTCGTATTAACAAGAAAAGCATGGGACAGGTTTCGGTTTTCAAATTTCTCTTTCGTTAAAACGAAATGTACGATTGAAGTGTTCAGATGTTTAATTATCCACTGGATCTTCAATACCGTGTACAAAGTGAGTGCAATGAGTTCGTGAATATCACTTGACATTCTTGCTCATTACTCGGCTAGATATAACGTCCATTTAACTTGAAATTTCACATAACACCCAGTGAGCTTGTCGGATAACAACAATACACATTGTATCAACCACTTATCACTTTGTGCACATGTCAACAATGTTACTAGATCCCTTTAATGACAATGTCTCATACATTAATGGACACCTTTTAAATGAACAGAACAGAACAGAAGTAAAAATAGTAAAATGGGCAAAACAAAATACCGTTTGAAGGAAACCTGTCAAACCCGCTTCCCCTCTGTAGGGAAACACATGTTAGTTTATTATGAATACGTACTTCTGTCTTGCGGTTGGTTCTACAGGAAGCATCATTAATCTCCTCATAACTGACTTCTGAATCCAGTGAACACTGCTAAAAATATAAGATGTGAAGTATAGACACGTGTGTCACAATATCCATTAATCATTCTTACAATTCTTACTATTGTAAGATTTATTACGCTATTCCATTTGCCAAATTGAACCAATATTAATTGGAGGTTTCACACGTCTTGTACCTTTATGTTTAGCTTATGGCAACAGAATAATGATATGGATTTGTATTCTCTCATGGTCTCCCTACATATGGAGATATTTAGGATTGAGATGATAAAGGTTCAAGAACGCTCTTCGATCGTCGTAAAATATATCCGTATTTGGATATTTCGTTTGTATTATAGAACCCGAATTCGGATACTCTGTTTACTTTGTTTCAATCAATAGGCAAACATTGTTCTCTATTACTATCCCAGAGAATCTTACATTGATATTAGTATATGACTGAAGTCTCAAATATTACAACTGGAAATAAATCTTTATCTATTAGTCAATTATTATTATTTTCACAGTCATGGGTCAGTAGTAAATAATAATTGTATTTAAGCTGGTAAAATAGAACAAAACGAGGTGCATTGTTAATATCACTATTAAAGTGAAACCAGTTAACTGTCTAACTCCACGAAAATTACTTGGAGCTTCCACATTTCTCTTCTACCGTGTTGTTTGGACTATTATAAGAGAAGAATAAAAGAGGGTTATATTTTTTTTAAATGCCCCTTTAGTATGACGATATCTGTCATTGATAATCATTCAGCTCAAGCGCGTTAATAAACGGTCATAAACCTCAAACGCGTAATATACAGTAATTCGTTGTAAAAGCTAACGCAAAAGCAGTGTTCTTTTTCAATGAAACTTTTACACATCATTCGGACATATCTTACAGTGATTTTGGTATAGGATTGAAGTCTCAAATGTAATTTTGGGCAATATATGACACTTTACAGGTGCTCCTTTAATCTACTTGATCTAGCAGCCCTTTTTTAAAACAAGTTTTTGGCTATGGGCGAGAAACCGGCCGCGTAATATCTTAGTGAACCTTAATCGAAAATACAGAAAGTAGTCAAAATTAAAATTCTTGCAAGTTAAACCTGCAAATTGAATAACTTGTATTTGCTGTAACTATAAATCACCGGTTGCTTTTGTTGGTGTTTTTGTTGATGGTCCATTACTTGAAATCGAGGGCGTGGTTGCTGACTTGTGCGGTTGCTTTGGACGCCTGTGCACTGGAGTGATTCCTGAAGATGTAACATTGGCCTACTACCTGTCAAGCCAATTGGAACGTTTAGCAAGAGGACATTTTGCCGCGGAAAAGCCAACGAATCCATAATTCCATGTCGATTTGAAACGTTATACTGCACAGAGGGAGGTTCATTTTCTGGAATAACCGGTAGACTTCGCTGTTCATGAAGACCTGATTGATTTCCATGTCCAGCACGGCCTGAACAACTGCGACCTTTAAGGCAAAACATAAAGGATATTTGTATATCATTATAATGATGACAAGTGTGTGTGTATTTTACAATTAAGATTCAAGATAATGATCCCTTCGTTGGATTGGCGGCCATTTTAGACGCCGTCTTGGATTTGTTGTGACTGCTAATTACTGAATTGCGTTATCAATAGACTGCATCTTGAACTCTCAAACGTAGGGGTAGACACAAACATTTCAACTGTGGAATGTATAATAACATAATTATGACCGGAGGTCTCGGGTTCGAATCCCGTTGGAATCCCATTTTCTTTGCCCTTTTTTAATCACATTATATTTCTGGTCAGTTTGTCTATTTGTTTGTATTAATAACATAATTATGTCACCTTTTAGGGAAAAACAGCCATTTTGTAGACCATCTTGGATTTGTGTTGCTTCTAATTACTGAAGAGCGCTATCACTACTCTCAATGACCTATTTGACCCTCAAAAAGTGGGGATATACATATAAATTACATTGTGGGATGTATAGTAACGGAATTACGTAACTTTTGAGATAATTGTGGCCAATTTGGATGCCATTTTGAATAAATTATAGTTTTCCGTAACTGCGATATTCTTATATTTTAGATATTTAATTTCATGAAACCGTAGGAAAGAAAATCAAAGACGTTTTGTATGATTTGTGGTGGGGTTAAACAGTGTATTGACCTGAAAATAAAAGATGGCCGCAATTTTTAACATGATCCCGATGATCCCGTTATCATAATGTTTTTTGTAGTAACCACTTTTTAAAGATCTTATATCCAGACAAAGCTTTACCGAAAACAAATATGCTTTTGTCCACCGTGTCACGATTTTTCATCTAGGTACTCTACTATGACATGTGCTAAATTGCAGCCTAGTTACAGAAATGGGTATCTTATATTGTAGAACTTACGTTTAAGGTAGATGGTTAGGCGAATAGTTATGAACAGCAGACACAGGAAAAAAACAGTTATTCTGATGGCAATTGTGACAACTTCAAGCGCCTCAAATTTGAATATTCTTTCCTGGACTTCTCTCGGCTTCGCAATGACAGCTGTGATATTGTTTTGGTATGGAAGAGAATACATTTATCAACAAATTCATGAATGACCCATACACCCCAACAGGCTTACATCTAAACACATCCATTACTATCATGGACAAGACACATTAAATGATAAATATCTATGGAATATGACACATATTTTCCCGTTATTAAAGTTATCACATACCGAACCCCAATTACATGAACACTTATTTGCAATTTGCAAATTAGCACATTCCAGTGGTCCAGACAGACAAGCCCCCAGACAAACCTACGGGCGCAGCAGGGACTCCCTAATGTCTGCAATATCTTTGTGTAGCGGTCACATATTTGCCGGGGACCGTACGATGATTTTGGGAGTTCAAGCAAAATTAAATCGCACGGCTCCCGTACTTAGAATCTGAGCGCTCGTATGGACGCCTTACGGTACCCGTACGGGCATCGCAAGATACTCTTACGATATCGTGCGATTAAGTTGCCCCTAAATCCAGCCGCAAACTCGTACGATATTCGGGGAAATGCTACGGTGTCCGTGCTGGGCCCATGCAGTGCCCTTGTGGTGCCCGTGTGATGCTCTCTACGACGCACAGTGGGCCAGAATCGCCTCAAAGTGTGCCAAAATTCAAAATTGGCGAATGTAAAATGTTCAAATTTTTTCATTTGTTTGGGGAAGAAAACATTCTAAAGAATATTTTCCCACCCATATTTTAATATTAAGCGAATTTTTAAAGTGCCATATACCCCTGTGAACATGGGGAAATCCGAATGTTGCTCCTAAAATGATAAAAAGGCAACTTTACAAAAGGCGTTGAGAATTTATGAAGGAAAAGGCGATCAAATTGACACTGCATGCAGTTCTTGCCTATTAGTAACCCAATTAAAAAATACAACTAACTAAATTCATGAAAGCTTTATTTTGGGAAAAATGAGCACAAAATTTCAAATATAAAGAAAAAAATTGCAATTTTTTATAAAAGTAGCATGTTTGTTAGGATTCCAGCCGATTCTTTTTTTCTAGAATTGTCTAGAATTTGCCACACTGTAAAGTGCAGGCGCTTTTCCACCCCACGTCCATCGATTGTATTAGGCATATATCGGTACACATTTGTACTGTACACCCAAGGAGCAAACACCCCCTTTTTTAGAATATCAAACATGGAGTATTATAATAAGTTGTGCACCAGAAATGTCTTCTAGGACCCTCTAGGATCTCAACCTAGGAGGACAACCCCAAGTTACTGGAAGTCCACAAAACGCGTACAAACGATTTAACTCATAATGTACGTTAATAGCGCCTTAAATCCTTAGGGTTCATGAAAGTGGGTCTCTGCTATTTTCACAATTACTCTAAAAAGCATTATGATATCATCACATTGCTTCAGATCCGTGTTCTGTAGAGTATCTTGCATCTTTTGATACCAAATGTGAATGCATAATATCTACGGTTAATGTGTCACGTCTCATTTTAAGTCACGTGTCATACAACTAACATCAAATTGTACGTTCAGTTATGTACAAAAACGCGTTGAAATGTTCAGACTATTCAAAACGTTACACAATTTGTATTTGGAATTCGCCAAATGACATTCAATGTTATTTTTGAAAGTTTTTGAAATGATATAAACGAACAAAATAATAAAACAATAAAACACATAACAGATTAAAAACAATACAATACATAAGAATATAATGATAATAATAATAATGAAACATTTTTATATAGCGCATAACACATAAGCAAAATATGAGTTCTTAATAGTATATTGTTGGTATCTGACTTTATTAAATCAGGTAGAGGTGAAACAGGTTTGATAATGAAATGTACATAATTTAGAATAGGGAAAATAGATATAGATTATTATAATAAACAGGAATCTCGTTGCTTGTAAATATGAAAATGGACTACAAAAAAATTGATATAGGACACTTTTATAGAGATAAATTTGAAAATGCTCCAATTGTGTTTCTTAAAGGCATATATGCGTGGGTTATTACACGCGTGGATCCATCTTGCGCACTTCTACGCGCGGTACGTAATCCCCATTGGCTCAGTCCACATAATTTTCCCTTTGTAGCGATCGCAAACTGCCCCACTTCCGGATACCCGAGTCAAAAATGCACACACAATTGTCGCGTTCGGAATGTTCGAATAGAGATCCATCAGAGATGTTCACGAGCGAAAATATTAAGTAACACGCTTAACCCCCGCCGACTTCAAAGTACCGCCGTTTGATGCCTTATGTGACAGCGTGAGAAACTCTCTCGGTACAGATACCAGCTGTTTGCTGCATGCAATTTCATAAGAAGGCCCGTGTTCAGATATTTCCAAGCACCGCTCTTCGATCGATCCAACACACATCGTGAGTTTACCTCGAGAGATTACGGTGGAGTCGAGTTGGAATTTGCTGTCTACCCAAAATAACCGACGCATATATGCCTTTAAGTCCAGAAACCCCTGAAAAGTTCCCCTAGTCAGTGTAATATGAATCTGTCTATGTGTTACAATGCATTTTGGTCATGTCCAATCAAAAAAAAAGTATTTTAATGACGACAGAGAAATTTGAAAATGCTCCAATTGTGTTTCTTAGGTCTAGAAACTCTTTATTACTTCCACTCATCAGTCTAATATCATCCTGTCTATGTGATACAGCGAATTGTTGCCTTGTCCAATCAGAAAACAGTATTTTAATGACGTCAGAGAAATTTGAAAATGCTCCAACTGTGTTTCTTAGGTCCAGAAACCCCTTATACGTTCCACTAATCAGTGTAATATGAGTCTGTATAATGTGTTACAATGAATGCCTTGTCCAATCAGAAAACAGTATTTTGATGACGTCACACGGATTTGAAAATACTCCCATCGAATTATATGGGTCTGCAAACCCCTTAGGTCCTTTTACCAGGAACTTATTTAACTTTCTTCAATGAGTAATGAATTTTGGCACACTTTGAGGCGATTCTGGCCCACTGTGCGACGTGTCTACGGGCTTACGGCAAGTACAAAATCGTACGATGCATTTTTATAGCCATTTTTATAGCCACGGCACCCTTGCGGGCGCCGCAAGATTCCCGCAAGATTTCACCTAAAAGTGGCATCATACGGGCGTCGTTTCTCAAATCGGAGCATTTGTGACCTAAGCATAAGGCGACCGTGCGTCAGGGATTATTGTCCATCGTGTTAATCGATTTCCGATGTGGATTATTTGCTCATAAAAATAATTTGGCGACGAGTGATATAGACAAATCTTAACTTGTGCGATTTAAAGCATAACGAATATGTGTATTCTTTTGTTTTTAAAGCTAATTTGTATTATATATGGGCTCATCATTGGGGACAACCTCTAACCTCAAGATCTTAATCCTGAGTGTTTGAGGTTAGCAACTATTGTATGTCTTACCCGTTAAAAGTTAATGCTCTATGGCTGAGTTAGTTGCTAACTTCAATCACTCAAATCTCCTATTTGGCGCATGCGAGCTGTGTGCAAAATGCCGTCTAAAGTTATAAATGTTGAGCCAAATTTTTGTTCGATAAAGGATAAAATTGTAATGAATAAATTTCAATGGACACCTGAAGTACCTAAACATCGTGCAGTGACTAAATAGATTAAATCTCTTCGTTCAAATATGCTCTATGCTTTAGTAGAACAATTAAAATGTTCCAAGAAGCTTGAAAATAAATACAAAATGCAGCAGGTGATGTGAGGCTGTACGCAGTGACTTCCGACGCCGCAACGTACGGCGCGCGCTCTGTCCGCCTACAAGTGCAGAGTCACGTCATGTCCATATAAGTAGTATATATAGAAGAGAATCTACGCACTGCGCGCTAATTTTCCCCTAGCCTTAATACGCAGCAAACATGGCCGGTTAGGGAAACTTCATGGACTGGCTAACATGGAATGCTGGGTAATTCGTAGTTTATGATATAAGACCCTCGATCGCATGCTAAAAATAATCCCACCACCCATATATCGCGTAACCCTGTGAAGTCTGCCTATATACTCTGTTTCCGTAGATCCACCGGGCGTACATATTCTCCGGGTTACGCGATTATGGGGGAAAGGTGGATACAGAGTATAGAACCTAGACTAGTTCAGCACGCGATCGAGGGTCTTGATCCTAGACTAAACGTATCCCAGAATTCCATGTTAGCCAGTCCATAAAGTTTCCCAAGATTAGCGCGCAGTATGACCCCCCTGGTCATGTCAAACTCAACAACGCGTGACATGCGCCTAGAAAAACGCTCATAATAAAAGGATATTTGACTGTTTTACCGTTCTGCATTCATATTTCGGCAGATGTTCATATTATTGATCAATTTGTTAGTAACATTTGCTAAATGATACAAATTTCATTCTTATTTTCTGTCCTGTTTATGGACATCTCGGCGCTTGTCGTCGGCATTTACTGCGTGTGTAGGATCGGATGAAGTTATGCCCGACGCAGACAGAGCCGACTCGACCCGATCCGACTGGCCGATTTTCAGCCTGATTAGCTCAGTATGTGCTGCCTTATATAGGACTCCGGTTTTTCCAGTCAAGTGCCAGTCAGGGGTCATTCAAGACCGATTCAACATGTTGGATCGGCTCCGACTGAGCGATACTGACTCTAGCCTGACTGAAAACCAGTCGGATCGGGTCAAGTCGGCTCTGTCTGCGCCGGGCTTTAGTCCACACGTCACATGACGTCACAAAGGGAAAATTATGTGGACTAAAATCCCTGAGCGTACCCAATTATCCCTAGATATTTCTAGGGCTTTATGTCCATGATGACGTCACTGCCAATTATCCCTGGCCGGACAATTATCCCTGTCACACCGGCAGCCGCATGTTTTCTGTCTTCACTAATTCAAAATACGCCGTGCGGCTGCCCTAACGTGACTGCTACAGTATGTGTCCGTAGAAATCCTGCTGCGGCCCTATAATTGCTATTGGCCGTAGATATTTTAGAACGCACGGCCACCTCGGCAAATGTGACTGAGGTATAACTAATTACATTATTTACATTAATCCAGATTAATTGCTTGTTTACACGGCATCAGGCAAGAAATGCTCGTTACCTTGATATTATACTTAACGGGTATATTGCTTGAAATGTTTAAATGTTTTACTTAACTGTTACTAAACACCGATGATAAGTCAAAAGATTTTCTGCTTTCACCGACGTAATTTCTTGCGATGCAAGAAATATTACTAATCACTGATGACTCAGCAATGATGAGTGATGAATTAACGATGTATCTATAACTGCTATCCGAAGGTACAAGCGTTGTTGTTCCATGATACCCGTTGCCAGACACATCAATCCAATGGACCTTTGATTGTGGGTAGGATTCGCTCAAGCAAAACATAGAATAGTTATGTGTTTTGCCATCTGTGCTTGTTCTACTGCCAAATTTTCGAATTTTCGGGGAATCTTTAGAAACGAAAATCAAAATAGAAAAGGAACATTTAAACATTATTTGATGCAAACTTATTGCAGTTGTGTTTTCGTTTAGTTGCGCTGACAGGTAACTATCGTGAACATTAGAACAGCAATTAAATAATGTATAACTAATACTATACTTGCATGAATGAACGATATAGCATATTCATAATTGCCCATAATGTCTGTGATCACGTAATATTGTATTATTATTGCAAACGAAGTATTTAATGTATCTCGGCAATCTAGCTGAGTACTCGATTAGATGCAGATGATTGAAAACATTATTGTCAAGTAATAATGCATAGGTGATGTTCCTTTCAAGATATTTGGGGCAATTATCTACTACCAGACAAGAAAATTCGATGACGAAAACATATGCACTCCTGTTGTGATACAAGCTTCATGGATGTGTTTGATTTCGCCAAGTAAATAGCGCTGACAATTGTCTTGTGTTAAAGGGGACCACCAGGCAACTAAAAATACCTAATTATATGCTTTGGTACCGTTGTGTGATATTAAGGAGTTGCTCAACATTTTGCAAAGGGTTGTGTTAATCATAAACAGTCCAATTAATTACCACCACTTACATAACCAACATGGACTCATGGTTCCGTACGAGCAAAGTACGCGTAAGTTGGGAGACAATAGATTCACGACCGAGGCGTTCGTCCTTGACAAAAAATAGTCTTCGCCTGCAGACCGATGCTTTAGTCGTACGGTGATGTGTTTTCCAATCATATAATTTATCTGGAAACCTATTTTTCTGAACTTGTTGACGGAACCACTACTAAAAAGATTACGTTTTATTTATAGGGCTATTATTTTGGGGTGTTGGTTTCATTTCAAAGTCATTGTTTGAATTATAAAACAGGAGAATTACTTACAATGTACAATTAGTTCAATGTCAGCACTAACAGGACCCACTGCAGTATTCGAAGTGCAAGTGTATATGCCTGCATGTCCCACTTCCAGCTTGCTGATATGAAGGACTTGAACACCTCTCCCATGCTCTGTAGATTGATCCAATGCTGCGTGTGAGTTCCCATACTTTGACCACTTGAGTGGATGCTTCGTTACATTGGTTGACAGCAAGCATGTAAGGGTAAGGTTTTTCATTCCGTCTGCTAGGTGATCGGTCTGACAGTTCGATGTAATTGTAGGGGGTCCTGTGAAAGATGATCGGAAATGCCGATGAGAATTAAGTGCCATTACACAAAACAATCTTCGCTATACAGGTATGCTAATTCATTTTAGGTTGCTTGATGTTAAATTCAACAATACATTGAGAAATATTACGTCTACATCGAAATTTAGATATACTATTATAATTCATTCTTCATAACTGGATATAGCATTGTGGTACAGAGGGTAACAGGTCATTCTCATAACGCTTATGTTTATAGAATAGTGGCGATAGTAGTTTTAGTTTAGAGGGCGCTTCAATAAATTAATTTATCATGTTTATTGTGATGTAATTAAAAACTGAGTGTTAAATAATACAAAAATAAAACACTTTTAGCGACAGAATCAACTTTCTTGATCAAATTGGCTGAGAAACAGCTAAATTGTCCATTAATATATCTGATTGGAATACATTTTGGGACAATTTGTCAATCATTTCAGAAAATATGGATAAATTCAAAACATTTTTTTTAAATATACCAACTGGCTTTAACATTGTTTTGGATTATTTGAACATCAAATCATATTTTTGATGAAAAAATGGTTCAAACTGACAGGTGTCTGGAGAAAAGTGAATTATCTGATAATATGTTTGTCAAGCATCATTGAATTATGACTTTTAGTCAGTAGCGATAAATAAGTTTTAGTTGCTAAAAACGGCAAATACAAATCCAATACTAGCATGATTCTCTGTTGGAATGTGTGTTTTTCTAAATCATTGTCTGCACTGGTTCTACACTCGCTTGGTTTAGTTTAATATTTTGAAGGTTAAAATTACCAGCGGGAAACGGAAAACACATTTTAGTAATTGTAATGTGAGTTAAAGGATATTTAATTAGGTACGTGTTTAGTTTGTATTGATGTACCTATAGCTGATTGCGGAAGAAGATATTGTTACAGGGTCAGACGGCCATATTATGAACATACTTGTGAATTATTTGACTTACCCCATGCGTCAATGTAGATGGTCTTATTCAAGCTGTATTTGCTCTTGCTGACTGTCCCATTCACGTTCAATGCACATGTCAAACGTAATGACACATCTTGATACGCCGTAATATTTATCAGAATGCTGCCCATTGATAGAGTCGGAATACTCTCAAATGAATGAAGGTTATCGTTGCTATCAATTTCCGTTGTCCAAGTCAGATAAAATGGCAATTGGACATCATGGTCAGTGGAACAGAAAAATGTTTGTGAATTACTTATGATCACGTCTGTATTTTCGCCGTCAGCAAACATCTTCCCTGAACCGTCCCCAATAAAAATTGTATTTGGTGGATCTGCAAGATATCATAACAAATATTATGCAATGCGCATCCTTTATCTATGTTAAGGATGTATACAGCTTAACGATAATGTAGTATGACAAGTCATTATAAAACGGCTCTGGTGAATTCTGTAACTTGATTGGTTAAATCCTGTCACGTGACTATTCATTAAATTTCAACAAACATGCACGACCGTGCAAAACATGGTGCAACCTCGTTTTCGTTGCAAAACTTTTTGCACGGTTGATGACGTCACAATGCTTGTTTACATAGTTTAAAAATACGGCTGTTTGAGAAGGACAGAGTGTCTGTTCATGTTATGCAAGGAATTTTATATTGCATAGAAACAAATAATTAAACGTGAACTCAAATAAGAATAACAAGGAACTAAACATGGATACATTTAAATCAGATTGGATAAAATATAGCCATTAAGTCCTGAGTTATTCATGGATTGACATGTGTTTGTTTTTAATAAAAATGTTCACTTTAAATTATGTATACGGCTTGTTTTTTCTCACCTATGACCAACAGCTGTACAAGGAATCTGTAGGAATCTTTGTCCGCCGATGCAAGACAAGTGTAGTTTCCTGCATCGTCGATGCTCACGTCGGGCAAAATAAGTTCACTTGTGTGGTTAACTCGGCTCACGACGATACCATACCGTCCATACGTTTTATTTGTACATCCGATTCCACAACGTATAATTTCATCGTTTTGGAATATCCAAGAAATCGCGAGTGACGATCGATCCTCTCCAGAATAGGTACAGTACAATGTCGCATCCTCGCCGCTAATGATCTCTCTTTTAGATACGGCATCAAATTCAATACCGCCGACGGGATACCCTACGTTTTCATATATGAATTGAATAATTACAAACAACGTAATGTGTGTGTTTCTTGTCATAATTCGGTAGATAACTTGTTTCATTATATTACCAATGAGTATTTATAATCAGATTAAAACATTCACAATTCTATCATCTTTAAACAAGCAAGGTTTATCATCCATGTTGAATGAATTTCAAAGTCAAGTATAATCTAACATTAATTTCGCATAAACATGCTTTGGTTGAGTTCGTACTTTCCTTAATATAAAAAAGAGAAATGCAGTATTGCTTGCCATTGTTTGATAAACAGTATTGAAAATATCTGTGCATCCACCAACATTTGATTAGAAAAATAATGCGGCACATCATAGGTATATGCTTGTTACCTTTGGATCTAAAGAAGCTAATACTTTTCTCTTGATAGGTTTCGATATTTCAGTAAGACTCCTCTTAATTTTGTATAAACAGTCGAGAATAATATCCCGTCTATTATACACTCAACCCAAAAAATAAGTTTCCCCCTAGCATTTTTTCACTTATCTCCCGAAGTGTTTTACCGATTTCGATCTCGCAAACAGTAATGGATGCGCAATTTTCTTACGCACAATGTGAATGGTAAATGGTTTCCATAGAATTACGTTTTCATCATAAAAATGTATTTTCTGATACAAAGTGCAAAACAAAACTTGCACTTTAAGTTTTATATGGCATATTGGGTACATTTTGTATACGAGTAAGCATCTTCATTAAAGATGGCCTGACACACAAATATGTTATGTAGTTCAGTACTACTGCTGCATTGTTCTTAGTGGAATTGTTGGGGATTAGATTGGCCTGTTTTATTCTTTATTTGAGTTGGCATAATTAATGTGTTTTATGGCCATGTTGGATCATGCCGCGCCTTGAAATCTTCAAAAGAGGGAGAAATACAGCATTTCTCGAGGCTGGAATGCCCGTTTAAGTGGCGAGAAGGCTTGGCGTTATGTTCTCTCTTTGGAGGAATTCCAGCACGTTTAGCAGAGGGCCTGGGCCAACCTAGATTAAAATCGCATACGAACTTTGATCAAAAGTATGCTGAAGAGGAGTCGCGAGGTGTGGACCTATCAATTATTGAACACTTCATTCATTATGATGCTTATTAATAGTAAAACATAGAGTGACATGCAATAAATGGTGCTTGAAAGTTCAGAAACATACATGATTCCCTCGTTATTCTTGTAGAAGCTGTCACAAATCACGAAATTGCAAGATTTGTTCACACCTTTTGTCATAAAATGCATGATTTAACACCAATAATGCAATTGGCAGACACATACTATTCATTTTTTGCGTAAGAAAATTCCATTTACATTACCGTTTTAATGATCAAAATCGGTAAAATACTTTTTGAGATGAAAAAAATGCTTGGGGGACTTATTTTTTTGGTTGAGTAAATAAAGGTATCTACACAGGTATAAAACTGGCAAAATACGTGAAAATATAAGCGACAGATTCTTACCAAAGTATTCTGGACCAAAAATGATCATCATCACTGCACAAACCACTCCGGAGAACATGATTGCACTTCCCGCTAATACCTACTGTCATAATGTTAGTAACCATTTGAAGAAGAGAATATTGTTGCCTGAAAGCACTTCGTATGATGCGTAAATAGCAAAGAAGGTGTATGCCGGTAAGCAGTTTCCGCTACTGCACATTGGTTTGTAATTTGAAGTATGATGTGATTTATACGGGTAATAAGTTTCGCTGCTGCACGATGTGATGTTCATATAGATGATAGATGGTTAACATGATTGATATTCTTTCTGTTTCAGGATACCGGCATATGACATGATAAGTATGATTAATAATCTGTTTCATATTCCATAAGTGCCTTTGCACAGTAGCGAAGCCATTGTCCATCGATGGAGAAGGATCTATATGGGAAATACATTCTACATGATTTGCCCCCCCCCCCCCCCCCACCAGAAAAAGACATGATAACACTGATCATGATGAAGTTCAAAATTGAATCTAAGCAACAGGACTTACTATTTGTAAAGGGGAATAGTTTTGCATACTAACTAGGTTGCTATGGTAGTCCTTTAAATAGTCATTAGTGCAGACTCGTTACCTTGTCAACGTATTGTGCGTTTACTCTCACAGGT
Source organism: Echinarachnius parma (assembly GCA_037951105.1). Taxonomy (NCBI): domain Eukaryota; kingdom Metazoa; phylum Echinodermata; class Echinoidea; order Clypeasteroida; family Echinarachniidae; genus Echinarachnius; species Echinarachnius parma. The sequence goes on along the minus strand of JBAMJV010002235.1, from coordinate 60,302 downwards.
CAGCATATATGTTACTAACGAAGGATAAGCAGAAGTTCATGCAAATGTAATCCATCAAAATGTTTTAAAAATCCTGGGGATTGCTTGCGGACCATTGTTCAAGACAGTAGTATCGGGATGATTTACAAAGGTGTATATATGCAGAATATGACAGCTAGATAACATTTCACCGACATCTAAAGCAGAAAATCCGATACAGATTCGGCTATGCTGTGCACTGACCGCTGATCCTTGACATCTTGACTCAGAGTTTCCAAGAGTTTCCAAGTATCGAGATATTATATGCATACTACGAGCACTAACCCAGGTCGAAATTCCCATAGATCCAAAACCCACAGGAAACCCATAAAAACTCATAGGCCGAATTTCTATTGATTTCAATAGGGAAAAGGGAATATAGGTTTATATGGGTTTCTATGGGACCAATAGAGACCAATATAATTGTCATATGGGTTTCCTATGGGTTTCGATGGAAATGTCTACGGGTCCCATAGGAACCCATAGGAAACCCACACAAACCATTAGAGACCAATAGGATTGTTCAACGAGTTTTCTATGGGTTTATATGGGAATTTCGACTTGGGAAGGGGTGTTTGTCAAGGGTCCCTTAAAAAAACTGAATTAGGGTAACTTTTCAGGTGCACAGGTTGTCGATATTTTTCGATGTTAACCCAGGCTGATTCGATCCCTCGATTCGTGCATCTTTTGCGGGATCTTTTGTAACAACATTCCCATTTCGAATTGAATCCTGTGATGAAAACAACCCTGCATAACGCGATCGAACCCGCCCAGCCACGTGTGCGCGCGTGTGTATGTCATACGTGTATATCATCGATATCGATGCATGGTGTATAATGCACATATGAAGAGTTAAATTCCAAAAGGCGCTAAATCCAGTTTGGGACTTTTTAAGTAAATTGACTTTTTTCTTATTTGAAGACATTCGATTTGTAATAATAATATTAATAATATCCTCGATTTATATAGCGCCTATCACGATTGATAATCATCTCTAAGCGCTTTACAATTATATTATTACCCCGGTCATAGGATACAATGCAAACCAATCATTGAGAATTTAACACATATTAAAGATCTATCATGATACTTAAAAAAATAACACAGACATCCTGCTGAAGTAGTTATTTTGTTAATGTTTTTTAACAATTCATTTTTTCAACGGACTTAGCGACTTTTGGAAATAAACATAGACACTGTGTCATTGGTTTACTACTAATGTCACTTGCACTAATATACACGCATGTATCAAGTAAAAGAAATTTGAAACTCTGTTTATGTGTGCATTCAAAGGACATAATCCATCTGTATTTATTTATCATTTAAAAATCACACAAAATGTACACATATATATATAAGCTACTGATTTTTATAGATATTTTGAACACATGGACGCATATCGGTACATGTCCACTTTAACACAATTATACTTCCATTTTAGGAACTTTTCCCGCAGTCAAGGTCAAATAAAAGTACAGAATAAATGAAAATATCGCTACTTTGATGTACACATAGATAATAAACCACGTTTGTCAGAAATATTAATGTTAAATGTTTCAAAAGTCTTTCTTAAAGGGCAATGCAACTCAAGAATAGAGTTTATCCTACTTGATACATCGTAATATGCTTTTTTATTATATATAACATAACTCCGACTCAGATTTCTGCTTTGGGAGAAATATGTGAAAAATCTATCGGGTTTACCACTATTCATGCGAACACTGGAGGCCGCCATTATTAGGTTTGTGCGGACTTACGGTCAGTGATATACACTAATGCATTTGAATAGCACCTATTCAAACCATTGTCTGAATACTTGTAGATGCTTTGACGAGTCTGTAAATCAGTGAAAAGCTTTTTGTTCGGCCCGTAGCACACACGTCACAGTTTGCAAAGCATGTCGGGCAATTATAAGAACATGGCCGCTCCCATCACCTTTTGCCGCCGTAAGAATTAGTAAAATGTGGGTATGTTCACGTAAGGATTTCATGGGATCCAGGAGGCCAAAATTGCCAAGTTATGTATCAAATAAAATGTCTGTTCACCCTCTCAACGATAATAATAGCCGAAAGCCATAGTTTCATTGCCCTTTACACTGGCATGTCTTCCTAAAAGGACTTTTAGTTGTATAAGCATACATCTTTTCTTGATTTTCATCACTTTACTTAATTACCAGGTTCTCATACACAGAATGTCATTCTGAATGACATGTCTTCACACATTTGTGCACAGCCTCTGTTCTTATTCTAATTAGATGGCTCTAGTTATAATTATGATGTAAAGAAAATCAACCGTCATTGTTTACACATGCATAATTGGAAATTAAGTTTTAATTACGATATTGACCCATCTATTTCGGACACTAAATTTCTTCGCCACGAACAATTTATTATAAATTAACCACAGATTAAATATTCAGTGAAGTGTTACCTTCATGTACATACCAATAACATAAACAAACTTATCAAAAGCATTGCACCGAGGCATGGCAGTAACTTGTAGATCGAATGTTCATATTCGCATGAGAAATACTAAAGTACGCACCTAGTGATGAAAGCCACGATGATTTTGTCGTACGATATGATACTTGTCGTGGGCATGGAAATCTAAATTTTAGATGCATTCACGACAGGAACCGACGAAAAGGTCAGGAAATGTCGTTGTTGTGTCGTTGTTATGTATATCGTACGACCCTTACCGCACCAATCTGTTGGCATCCATAACATGTCATTCTTCGAACAAATGTCGCACAATTGTCGTTTGGTGTTAACCCGACATCGGTAGAAGAAATATTTCGTGAATCTGTCGTGGAATAAAAATAGGGTAGTCCGAATTTAAAGCCACAACAGATTTTTTGTAGCAAACACCCATTTGTTGCTGTGGCTATAGCGTAAAGAATCGCAAAACAAGCCACGAGAATCCACAACATTTTTGTCCTAAACCTGTCGTGAACCTGTCATAGGTCTATTATGACCAGCTGCTAGATATATATAATATATCGGCACATCGAACTTTAAATACTGTTTTTTTTAAACAGCCCTTTGTTTAACATGAAATCCTTTGTTTAACATGAAATCTGGACCACCATAACCAATGGTCTGGGCCTCGAATATTAAGAAGGATCCTGGTCTCGGCCTCGAAAATTTTGAACGATCCTGGTTTCGGCCTCGAAAATTGTGAAAGTTCTTGGTCTCGTCTTCGAAAATTGTATACGCTATGGTATAACATTTGTTATGAATATGTTATCATGGAATCTGCATTACAACCGAGCAAGGGGCAAAAGTGAAATGTTGCAAGATGCATTGATATTGTCAATATGATTTATCATGTCATCGGGAGAATAATTGATATGTTGAATGATGTTGAGGCGATCATGTATAATGTCAATGACGTATTATCATTACCCTGGAGGGTGGAAGTATTTTGAAGCGGTCATGAATACAATACTGTATTATACTGTTGTTTGGACAATAAAAAGTGACGTTTGTACTGTAAAGCCCAGTGCCCATTAGGCGATCTGCGCTTGCAATCTAGCCCGAGTTGCTAGCGATCTCGGTTCGGTGTGAATCGCTCCAGTTCGCCGCGAGTCAGCCCGATCTCATTGCGTACGCGATCTTTTCGGTGCCCACTATGCGATCTCACGGCGACTTCCTATTGTCCCTATTTCCACGCATGCGTGCATGGTTGAGAATTACAGCCAGGTATTGTTCGCTCTTGCTTGTCTTGACATCATAACGCGCTTTGCGAGTTTTTGTTAATAAACCCAGTGCCCACTTTGCGATCTGCGCCTAGCGATCTTGCCCGAATAGGAGCGATCCCCTGAGATCTGTGGTTAAGTCGCAAAGTGGGCACCAATGGCCGCACCAGATCGCTGTAATTCGCGTCCGCAAGGGTGGTGTCGGTTGCGGTCGCAATGTTTTGGACATGTTTAAAAATTTCGTTCTCGATCACAAATTGGCCTTTACCTTTCAGCAATGGTAACTCTTGATATCAAGAAAAGGAAATAAATGTTCAAACGGCTAGCCATGCCTCGCCAACAAATTCAGAATCAAACAAGCGTGAATTCCTCGTTATTGTATTTCTTGACAATGGGTGGAAATAGGGGCCAAGCTATGACCCCAAGGAGGCCAAATTGAAAAGATCGTGTACACAATGGAATTAGGCTGACTCACTGCGTACTGATGTGATTCCAAGGTCGCTAGGCCTATGCGATCTTGTCCGAATAGGAGCGATCTCTTGAGATCTGTGTTAAGTAGCAAAGGCGGCACCAATGGCCGCACCAGATCGCCGCGAATGCGATCGAGACCGACCTGGTCGCCAGATTTTTGAACATGTCAAAACCCCGGCGACCGCAACCGACACCACCCTTGCGGACGCGAGTTACAGCGATCTGGTGTGGCCAAATTGGTGTCCACTTGGCGACTTAACCAAAGATCTCAGGGGATCGCTCCTATTCGGGCAAGATCGCTCTAGATCGCTAGGCCCAGATCGTTAAGTGGGCACTAGGCTTTAGTGTGGTGGATTTTGTGTAAACTTGGAAAACTGACAAACTTGCAGTAATCATTGTAATTTCTCCATCAGTCACTAAAACACATCACATCTTCCTAACAACATAAACAAACGTTATTGCACCACCTCAAAATCATAAAGACACATTTCACCCTCCAAAGAAAACGTTAATACGCCATTGACATTCACGCATGACCGACTTTTATATCATTCAGAACACTTTATTCTCCCAACAAAAGGAGGGTACACGGTTGGCAATATCAATGCATTCTGCAACATTTCAATTTTGACTTTGCCCCATATTCGAGTGTCATGCACATTCCATGATAAAATATTCATAGCAAATGTCATATCATTGTAAAGAAGAGAATACAAGCTTTCCAATGATACCAAATTCATGAACGTTAATAAAGTAAATATGAGATATGAACGCTCAAACTTGAATTGCGGAACTTTTTGTGAGGGGCTTACATTGTATCTACCACTGATCACTTGTTGCACATGATTGCACACGATCCGTTTAAGGTCACCATATGAGGGCGCTATTTACAATAATATGATGAAATACATAGAAAATGCTCAGAATTCAGACATTAGTACTGAGCTGTTTTTACCAAATGGACTGATATAAGTAGGAAATTTAAACTTGTAATTAACTTGTAACTTGTAACATAATTACATCTTCTTTGTGTGTTTTCCCTCCAATCCCAGCCAAGTTTGATTGGCCACTCACAGCCGCTTTATTGTTATATGTCTCCGCCCCCTTCCTTAGCTGTATGCATGTGTTTGTATTATGTTCAGTATATAGTGTTATGTATTTTATGTTCCCTCGTCAGTTATAGCCTCTGAAGAAGATTCTGCTAGGATCGAAAATGTAGGCCCTATAGTATGTTGACCCCTCATGTTATTACTCAGGCATTATTATAGTAGATAAGCAGTTTTCAGCAGTATTTTTGCACCATAATTATGTAAGATTACATCCTGTTGAACATAATTATTATTATCATGACATTTCTGTGGATTGTATTTGTTTTTAGAGACCCATTAGGTCCTCAAAGTCAATGTGGAGGTGACCTACATACGAGTTAGCAAACACATAACAGTAAATGTATGAAATCTTTTCAATATTTACGATATAAACTAGAACCAAAGTGGGATTTTTCATTTCAAAATGTTTGTAGACATCTCGAAAAAAACGCATTAATAGATTTTAATCACAAAAATACATTCAAACTATATTTGATCTAATTCTTATCATTTACATTGGTTGCGCTATTTGTCTTTTAAAACAAAGAAAAACTAAATAATTATTTAGGAAATTTATTTCAGTTCATGAAAACCGGACATGAATAAGACAAAACGTCACTTGTTAACAAAAAAAGAAAAAAAAGAAAAACATGCTCTTCAGTTTATGGTAACTATGGCAACGGGTAGTAGCAAACCCATTGGCCCGGATTCACAAATGAGGTTTGTACAAACCATGGTTTATCCATGGTCTACATCTTTGGAGTTCCATTTGTAAACTGATGGAGATAGAATGTAAAATTTCTTACTTGTCAACAATGTTGATGGTACACATTTACAAAATGCATCAAATAAATGTTTGTCTTCTCACATGGTAGAATTTGCTGGTTAGCAAGCACTAACGGTCTTATCATTAGACATTGTTTTACTTGTGTACGAGCAGCACTCCATAGATGAAGACCATGGATAAACCATGGTTTGTACAAACCTCCTACAAACCTGCTTTGTGAATCTGGGCCATTCACATTTCGCATTGTATATTAAAATGTTTGCAATAAGATTTCAGTAAAAAGTCACCAAATTTGGCGAATATCGAGCGAAAACTGTGGTGCGGTGACTGCAAGTATGGTAGAGGGCACAATGTGCCCATCCCTTTTGGGCTATACAGGGTGGCCCAAAAAAAACGGAACGGGGCACTTCCCAAAATATAGTCATAAATGTATTATGTCCATCGGATAGAGTGTCTTTTCAAATGAACAACGATACCAAGAACAGTCAATTTGGTTGTGTAGTTTTTGTTTTAGGGCGCTGTGAGTGGCACCATGTCAGGTTCTCTTTTTTGTCAATTTGTATTGAGCCAGCGCTTGATGAATCGCACTAACCGCCATTCATATCGTTGAGCATCGCGCACTATTGTTAGTGTGCACTCAGCCGTGTGCCGAGAGAATGGACATGGTCGCTGAATGGTATTACGGGCAAGGAGTGCGGTTAAACCGGCATTGACTAGGTCGAAATCGACATAAATCGGCACGTGACATGGTCTCACTCACTGCGTCCTTAAACAAAAACGACCTGACCAAAATTACTGTTCTTGGTATCGTTTTTCATTGGAAAGGACACCCTATCCGATGAACATAAACATTGTGTTATTATATTTTGGGAAGTGCCCCGTTCCGTTTTTTTTTGGGCCACCCTGTATAGGGTTATAACATATTAATATAAGAGGACTACCCACGTAAGTTATGTGAATATATATAACTTTACAAGTCTTCGTCGATGAAATAATATATATATATATATACAAATTCAACAGAACAAACTCGAAAAAAACGCTATAATTCCATGGTAAGGTTTTTGTATAAAATCACTTCTAACCGGTTTCGTACTCTTCAGAAAAGTACGAAACCAGTTAAAAGTGATTGAATACACAAACTTTACCATGGGATTATAGCTTTTTTTCAAGTTTGTTTTGTTGACTTTATATAAATATATATATATACATATTCGTAATTTGTATAATTTAAAATCATCTAAATGTCAGAGTTTCTCTCTTTTAGAAATTGTGAGTTTATTTCTTTATTCGACATGGAAACAATATAAACGCGTATGTTTTCAACAATTCAGACATGCACTTTCGATCTAGGCATCTTGATTATTGTTCTGTTCTCAAGGCGTGAACAACGCGTTAGATACCGAAGCGAATTAATGATATCAAAAAGGTGAACAGATTGCTCGTGGCCAGGTGCAATTCTGCCCGATATTTGCCTGATAGAGCAGCAACCACTATACTGCACCTCCAGGTATTTTGCTCACTGGCAATATATCAGATGTCTCCATTATGATTTCTAACAGATTGTAGCGCATGTGTACTCTATCCTCAACGTTCTCACAATAGTTGATATTTCGCATAATGCGTTCGCCAAAATATTGGTCATAGCCCGATGTCGTGCTACCAGTAGATCTAGGAGCAGTCGACGGATTACTCTGTTAAAGAAAAAGCAAATAACCGTTATTTGTTTTGTAGGAGTCTCAATAAAAACAAATAAACACATGCACCTTTGTTTACTTCTGAGCTATGGAAACCCCCCGGATATCCCCGTTGGTTGTATTCTAAGCGAACCCTCTCCAATGATAATGATAATAAGAACAATAACAATATATATATATATATATATATATATATATATATATACCAGCTAGCTACGCCTCACCAGCAGCCCTTCTTTCTACTTAATATGTTCACTACTGGTATCCAAACGTGTACGTGGGTTAAAGCACTCTTCGCTTTATATATATATATATATATATATATATATATATATATATATATCTGACGGAGAAAGGCGCGAGAAATTAGAAAACAATTTTAATGCGAGGGATCACAACATGTTGGGAAATATTTAAGTTCAACGATGTTGGAGAATAAGAAAAAACGAAACAGCAAAGGAACACACACAATATTTAATTTAAAATGGTTGAAACCCGTTAGTTTTTAGAGAGCGCCCTCTTCTGTTTTGACAGCTTTCTTTTAATGATAACAGGGTTTTTCCTTAGTCGTTTGTAATTGCGTATACCTTTTGAGCATGGTGGAGTTATAACTGTTAGTTTGTGAAATGGAGCAGGTTTTGCCTACTAAAGCTCACTTTGACCAAAACTCAACTATCATTTTAAGAGGTTAAGTACTCCTTGGTCTCAATGTTGGTATTAGCAACATTGTGTAAAATGCTTCAACCAGTAACTTAGAACAAGTTTTGCCACTGATGAAAATTCGGGGACATTTTACTATTGGTAATTACTTTTCAAATATTCGCTTTGCCACTGGCGAGATTTGTTTGTGATGTTTTGTGTTTACGGGTGATCTGTTCATCTATTCCCCCTTGAAAAATAAACACAAACAAAACAAGTAAGTTCTTCCCTAATAAAAAAATAGCGTAACTTTTGAATTAAAAAATTTGGAGCAGAATAACTTGGCAGGATTGTTCCTACACTGATCGACTACTTTTGTGTGAAAATGAAATTGTTCTCTCCAGTCATGCATGTTTGAGCATAATATATTAAAGGCAAAATTTTCACTTTTCAAAAGTCACAAGAGTCATGTAACTTTTGAAAGGTGACAATTTGGCCTTTAATGTGTGCTCACTCAGTGTAGGAACAATATTGCCAAGTCATTTTGCTCAAAACCTCTTAATTAAAATGTTACGCCATTTTGATTAGGGGGACTTATTTTGTTGTTGTGTTTAGTATTGTGTAAGGATCTACGCCAATTATAATTACATGCAGAGTTAAAATCTATTATAGTGCAATACCTTTGAAGATTTTGTGTTGGTATCCACTGATCCCACTTTATTTCTCTTGGCTATTATACCAGAAGGCCTACACGCGATAAAGATCTTGGCAGTCCTTTGTGTTCTGACTTCTTTATCCCCGATGTTGCGCCGCAAAGTACCCAGCAGTCTAATAAATGCACGGTGGACCACAGATTGATAACTCTGCAACACACAAAAGAAAATGATCCATTAGTTTTCCAAAATGTATATTTAAGATATCAATCACTAACCCCTATAATTGTAAGATTATTATTATTTTATTTTTGTTACGGGAAAGGAACACAGTTTTATACAACAAAACGTGTTGCCAGATGATATCACTTTAAATTAAAAATTAAGTCAATCAATTTATTTTTCTGTTAGTGTATGCCCCTCAAAAAGGGAAAACAAAAATGTGACAAACTCCAAGTACTTTAGTCAAATAAGTCAACGTTATGAAACTGTGCATAACATATGTACATGGAGGGTTATTATAATGAAATCATAACATATGTACATGGAGGGTTATTATAATGAAATCGGATAACACATTTACGTTCCAAAGTCAATGGGACTAGTCTGCCGTCCCAAGGAAGAAGGCAGTATCTACACGATTCAGCATTTTCTAGAAACTGAGATATTGACCCTTTTGTGTTTTTGCCACAGCCGCTCGGAAATAATAAACTTGTGAAGATAACTTCAGTGTGTGATTAAAGGCTATATAGGGGTCTATTTTTCTTCATACATGAACAATTGAATTTTTCGTTTAATTTTGAGATTTTCATGAAAATGTAGATACTTTGGGAAAATCCCTGGTTCGTAACCGATTTCCCCAAGGAAAAAAGCAGTATCTACATAGAAATTCGGAGGGTGTTGAAGTTTGCCTTACGTTATGGATAAACCAATCGAAAATGTTTCGGCATATATTCTGTATGTACTATTAACATACTTTAAAGGGAAAAAAGTTTGACTAATTAAAAAGCGCCCTCTCTAGGCGAGTCACACTTTTCTTTAAAAAGGGACTTATTGGCCCATATTTCCGCAATGAAAGGAAATACGAAGCATGAATTGTATTCATTAACCACGCAAAAATGATTGTTTATCTATTTGTTATGAAAGTGTATGAGTTAAAGTGAAAACAAAACTTTGTTGATAAAGAGCGCCCTCTCTTATCAAGTCTGAAGTTACTTTAAATATGGAATAATGCATGTTACAGTCTGTGCATTGTGTGAATGTGGCAGAGGTACACGCACTTTCATGCATACTTGAATAGCCTTTGTCACAAACTCTGCGCTTTATAGAAGAATGTTGGTCGTATTGCAAAATGCACTTATATGTTAAATTTGCTTCAATGTTTTGTGCTTCACAATTCATATAAGTAATGAAATTTGTTTATACAAGATATAACTATTATAAATGCGCATTATTCATATTGTCTGCTTATAAATAATTTGTTTGTCTTGTGGCGAGACTAGCTGTGTAGATACTGCTTTTTTCCTTGGGGAAAGTGGAGGTTGACTGTAGATACTGCGTTTGAGGGTTGGGAAAAAATGGTGTTCCCAAATTTTTTTCAGAAAACTGAATGTATCACATGAAAGAGCATTGTTTATTGAGTATTTTTCTGCAAAAAAGTGAAAATCAACAAAAATGTCAGATACTGCGTTTTTCCTTGGGAGGGCAGTAGTTATGGGATGAATATGATGCAAGTACATATTTGCTATGTAAACATCCATTATCCATTTAATCAATATAAACCGGTACTGTGATTTTTGTTGCGAGCTTTTTGGTAATGCATCACATAAACAGTATCTGAGGTACATATATTCCCTAACAGTACAATTGTACCATGAGTACATGGGTGTTGGTGTTTATATTCATTGTTTGATATACACGGTTCAGGCCCACCTCAATCGCTGGGATGTCTTCTGGTTCAATGGGACCATGTGCTTGTATCGTCTCCAGATGTGCTGGTTCGAATTCTCCAGTCCTGCCGGTTTCGGAAAATATTTCATCTATCAGTTCCTCTGCCATATCGGGATTTGACTGATCTACACAGTTAACAATTTCAGCAACATACCCAACAAAGGCGTCGGGTACTGAAGGTTGAGTGATGTCGTAGAGGGCTTCCTGAAATATTACAACAAGCGTTTACACGTCAGTAATGCATAATTTAATTTATCAAGACTGTGGCGTAGCGTGGACCGACTGATTGAGGGGCGCATCCACATATTTTCCCTTTTTTGCTCACAGATTCCCCTTTTATACCAAAAAAAATGATTGTATTTAAATCCTTGTAGTCAGAATCAGCACCTTAATCAATACCGGTAGGTAGGGACTAAGCTAGAACCTAACATGTTATCGTAAAACGTTGTATTCATTCGATTCAGTGCATTATTTTATCTCCAAATGTACATACAACTTGAGAAAATGTTTAGATAATATCACTGGACATTCAATCAAGTTAATATGACCAATTATTTCAAATCACTTACATTCGCTCTGAACTTTAACTTTCGAAGCCTGTTGATAGTCGACAATTCGGCATGCTTCATTATTTGTAGTATTCTCTTCATAAATTCAAGGCTCTCTCCAACTTGTTCTTGCAATAATCCCATGAACTCTTCATTTGCCTGAAAGCGGTAGGATATACAAATATGTCGTTTATACAAGTAGCAACATGACAATACTTTAGTTCAATAACAGTCAGTTTATACTGCCACACGATAAAATGAATCAATAGTATCAATACTTCCGTTTGTTTAACTAGAGAGCAACATTTAATTACAATAATTATGATTCTTAATATGAATATTAATATTTGTAATTAAAAAAGTAAAACTAGCTAAGGATGAGATAACATGGTAATAGTGGGTGTTTTCTGAGCATAAATACATTTTCAGAACTTCCTGAAACCATAAAAAAATGCATTACCTTGATGAAGTAAATATTGTTCTCGTCGGCTTTTCCGTCATCCTGGGTAAGTAGACCTTGATATCAGATCAATAGATATGTGATAAAGTTCATAAGCATAACTCAAATCTTCGTTGACCAGGCCATGGGCGAAAACAAACGTCATGTATAAAACCACTTTCTGTTCTAAATATAATATTTACATTCTTAAAACTAATAACATTTTTAACTCAATTTAGTAAAATATGTATTCATTAGTGTTTCATGTATGTTGTAGTTTGCGTTGTCATAAAACTAATTGTGAAATGTATAATAGATTAGTAACACAGCTATTTCTGACCATGCTGACGAATCACATTAGTTGTGAAAGTAAAAGTTTATAATGCAAAAATGTTTTTAAAAAGCTTACGTAAATCTGCTGTATGTTCCTCTAGTTGATGAGAATCATATCCTGAACGGCTGCCTTTTCCTGCAAACACATCAATTGTATGTTTAACAACAAATACCATACGAATTTAACTACTGCATATGAAAATAAGACACTAGAATCCTTATCTTCAGTTTATTATTCATAATTATTTCATGTTTTACCAGCAGACATCACACTAATAATGTTATTGTACAATACTTTATAATGATTGTATATAAATATTCATAACATCGAAACTTTTCAAAAACATGATAGCAAATTAAACATGAAACTTATTTCACATCACATTAACCTACATTCAAATCTGTTTAAATTATAGACCAACGCGACCTCTGTAGACTATTCCCACATCATTATTTTTTGTTGGTGTGTGTGTGTGTTTGTTTGTTTTTGTAAGGGCTTGCTTTGTCGGTATGCTATACATTTACATATGATATTATAATATACATTTCAAAATTCAAAGAAAGTAATTACCATCATTATTTTTTCGGAGCCACCGAAGAAGAATAACTGTACCAATAATCAGCACCGTAAATAAAAATACGCAAAGGAAGATAAGTGCAATGGTTCCATCGTTGATACGTCCCCCTGAATCCTGTGAATTGACTGGAAGAGAACATACACATATTAGTATACATGCCTTACATAAAGACGAATGTATAATCACTAACGTTATACGGGTCATTTATATTAGTTATAATTAAATTCAGTACAAATTTAGCGTCATCTGAAATACCCAATCGGATTGAAAATTGGATACGGTTAGAGATAATTAAATTTCACAATTACCTTTGCATTCTGGAAAATCAGGGACATATCCATCGGGACACGTGACCCGTATTTTATCGTTTCCAGTAATACTGTAACCAGTGGTACATTCAAAATCGCAGATTGTCCAATAGTCAACGCGCGATCCGTTCCAACAAAGCTTGTTCATATCGATGAGGTGTGGAGGGAGGTTATCGATGGTGCAGGTAGCTCCTGTCATATCGAAAGAGAGGATGGCAGATGAGGGAGACTGAGGGCGCATATAGTATAATAAAAGACATATAGAGAGGAATGCAAACAGAGTGTGGAAAGACTGGGAAATAATGAAACAGAAAATATATTGAGAACATATATTTGATGTTTAAGAGAAATGTGGGGACAGAAATTATATATGAACAAAAAAGAATAAGGGAATAAAGAAATAGGATGAATGGGGATGAAATGGAAAATCGAGTGAAAGGGAGGGGGTAGGCCATGAACGTAAAAGTATTGAACATAATTAGGAATTAGGAGAGACATACTAGTAAGTTTTGTATCTCTCTCTTCAGGCTATTATTACATATTTAACGTATAAGCTTTCATTCTCTCTAATTATTTTAGACTGTTTTAGTGTACGTTTACATAATGGTGTTAAATAACAAGCTGTCATATTTGATACGATATCAAATAGGGCCAGTGTTTGAGAGTTTCAAGTTCAATTGTATTTATCAACTGTATTATTTGAACAATCAATGAATCACCAAATTTACCAACGAAACAAATAGCATGATAGCCAAGCAGAGGGGGTGACGGGATATAGTATGAGGCTTCTGTTTCTATACAGGGTGGCCCCAAAAAACGGAACGGGGCACTTCCCAAAATATATTAACAAAATGATTATGTCCATCGGATAGGGTATCTTTTCTAATGAAAAACGATACCAAGAACAGTAATGTTGGTCTCGGCACACAGTTGAATGCACACTAACAACAGCGCGCGTATATTGCTCGTTGTTCAGTGCTATGACGGGCAGTAAGTGCGATTTATCAGGCACTGACTTGGTACAAATTTACAAAAATGGGAGCCTGACATGGTGTCATTCAGAGCGACCTAAAACAAAATTACACTACCAAAATTACTGTTCTTGGTATCGTTTTTCATTAGAAAAGATACCCTATCCGATGGACATAATCAGTTTGTTACTATTTTTTGGGAAGTGCCCCGTTCAATTTTGGGGGGCCACCCTGTATAGGTTTTGACGCCTAAATAGCAAATGTTGACATACCCTAACGATACCCCTTGCCTACGGGAACCAGATGCGTTATGTCATATTCTTTAAGAATGGGTGAAAGGGACTTTAACATTGTCCAAATCCTCAAAATCCAATTAAAATTCTAGCGGTTCCCGAATACATTGTTGTATTCGCATCAACAATAGAAGCATAAGACAGGTTTTGGTTTTTCAAATTTCCATTTCGTTATAAAGATATTTACGATTGAAGTGTTCAGATGTTAAATTATCCAATGGATCATCAAAACTGTGTACAAAGTGAGAACAATGAGATAGTGAATATCACTTTGCATATTTTTTTCATAACTCGGCCATATAATGTCTATTTAAACACCTATTACACAGAAGGCACACGGTAAAATACTGAAGGGATGACAAAAAAATACACGGTAATATATTGTTTAGATGTTGTCACCTATCACCTGGGTGACGAGGTACTCAGTCAAGTACCGTCTGAGGGGTTAGGGTTAGGGTTAGGGTTAGGGTTAGGGATAGGATCACTGTACAGATTATCCCACCGTGTCCATCAGATTACAGAAGATGTCATCCCTTCAGTATTTTACCGTGTGCCTTTCTTTTTTTTTACGGTGGCTTACTGTGTGCTTTTTGTGAATCGGGTGATTTAAATTAAAATGTTCACAAAACACCCAGTGGAGATATCAGGTAACAACAATATACATTGTATCAACCATTCATCACTTTTTGCACATGTCAACAAAATTACTAGATCCCTTTAGAGAATCGTGTAACTTGTGTTTAGTTCTGTTTATCTCTGTGATTTGATATGTCCATTGAGTAATGTGTGAACATTTAAAGGTTTAAAGAAAAACCCCTGATACATTTGTGATCATAATGTATAATCACGTAAACTACAGTGAGTTGTAGTTACCTGCACAGTGAGGAGGCTGGTTAGTTAGTTCTCCGTCTCCCTGGCACTCTGTAGATGCGTTTCCTACTAGACGAAACCCCTCTGGACAGGTGAAGTAACACTGCTGAGCATATGCTACCACATCGCCAGATGAACAACCGCTTGTAGTGCCCACGAGCGGCGGGCTGTACGCCCACATAGTGCAACCATCTAAAACATGAAGTGTACATCCTTTATTTGTTTGCGTTGTATTGTTTATCATCTAATTTTAGGGTATGTGAATGAATTTAAAAAAACAATAACTTAAAAATGTGACATTTTACAAAATGAATACGTACATTAAATCATTCTGAATTATAGAAGAAGGCATACATTGTCTTTAACTATTTGTCCTTAATACAACATAATACGTTGTGGTGATTTGTTTATGTTTCAAGGAACCCAATAGGATTTGGTATTATATATTCAGGGGTTTTTTTTCAGGAAAAGGGAAGGCAAAAAAAAACAATCATATCAAAGGATGTCAGTACATTAAAGTAGCGTTCACTAGGAGTCCACGAATAAAAGTTTCTTTTTTTGTCTGTAGAGAGGCTATATTGGAACATGTAATTGAACATGTTGCAAGGTCCCATTACAAAGTCGATTGCAATAATTGCAGGTGTGAATACACACTTTTATTGGAAAATGAAATATTTTCAAATAACCTATGGTTGAGA
Organism: Echinarachnius parma; assembly: GCA_037951105.1. Lineage (NCBI taxonomy): Eukaryota > Metazoa > Echinodermata > Echinoidea > Clypeasteroida > Echinarachniidae > Echinarachnius > Echinarachnius parma. The sequence goes on along the minus strand of JBAMJV010002235.1, from coordinate 44,264 downwards.
AAATGAAAACGCAGCTTCCGTATTACTATAACAAATTGATTAGTTCAATAAATCTCTAATTTTGATAAAATACGATCATTTACCTAGAACGTTAACAAATACATTGGATATAAGATCTTCAATTAGTTCAACAAATGTGATCCTACACGCGTATTTTCCTGAGTCCAATTTCTCAAGACGCGAAATGTTGAGTCGTCCAGGGTCAGTTATCGAATACCGGGGATCGTGGTTAGGTGGTGAAAGAAAGTTATCTCTAGGAAAGTACGTTAGGAAGACCGATGAATTTAAGATCCACCTGACTGTATCAACAGTCAGACCTTCTGGTATACCGCACGGTAAGGTGATTGAACTGTTAATGACCCCTTGCGCTTGGAACGACTCGTCCGGATGAACTCCGACACATCCTAGTAAAAAAACTGTGGAAGAAAAAAAAACAAGAAACATATGTTTGGTCAATAATAGTGAATATATTATTCATTGCGGATATAGTATCGGAAAAGATATCGCTAGTGATATTCGTTTACGAATACAAACGAATATCACTAGCGATATCTTTTCCGAAACATATGTTTATTTTCATTATGACTTCAAATTTTTCTTTTTACAAGAAGCTCATGTCTATCTAAAACTAAACTGAATGTCTGATTAAATATAGAGGAGGAACTCGATGAAAATTGTCATGTAGTGTCATAACAACCAAATAGTATCAACAACATTCATGGGAAGAACACATTAGGTTATCATGGTTATGGTATATATGAACGAACTGTGTTTGAAAGAGTAGATCGAGCCAGTGTAGATCAATCCGAGACCAACTCAATCCCGACAACCGGCAACCGGCACAGATGACATCCCTTTCTACGGTCCAGAAGATGGCATTACCAATCTGGCCAAACCATTTCTTTGATATTGCTTCACGCAAGGGGTTCTCCAGACCACCGGAAAACTGCACATGGTAGTCCAATACATACGAGATACTCTAAGACAATGCACTGTTCCATCTTTCTTCTCATCAGCAACACAAGCAATATTACCACATGAGCAACTGCAAATCTGCTTACTGCATCAGCATCTCATATTGGGTTTACAAATGGATTTCCATCTCATAACAGCGGAGCTAACATCCTCATCATCCTTGCTTAGCCAAGGTACATCGCTTTGGACAGAGGTCATACAATATGACTTACACTGGACATTAAAGAAACTTATAACATGATTTGGCACGGCGATCTGATCTTCAGGTTCAACCGCTCAGTTGCAGAGACCTGGATATTATAGAGCTTCCTATCTGATAGAACGATCACATGTTGTAGCTCAAGGCGTATTTCCTTTGATGCGTAATTTCCACATAGATCTGTAATCAGCCCCTTGTTGATCTAATTCTTCAAAGATACACCAGGGTTTACAGAGACACTCTGACACTGCTGACAGGCACCTCTACGCGGATGAATCGACTCTGTTCTGTAAGATTATATCGATTATTGGATATGAGGCAGCACATACAGCTGTTAATAGAGGGGGAAGAGAAATGGAGGGTGACATTCGAGCCAACCAAGTGCAATGGCCTACAAATCTCGAGAAAGCGAAACCCAAGTAGATTGGATATGCAATTTAGAAACACCAAGCATATTCAGATTGATGAGATGGATCAGTTACCATCTACACTTGGACAAATCACATATCCAACATGACGCCAATAAGTAAACATACGATTGGGGCTTTCAGAAGCGTCCCTACCGGAAAGAACATAGTGTGAACACACTGTTTTTCACAGTGTGGACCACATTGTGAACACATTGTGTATACTATGTTAATTTGTAGAGTTTAAAGACTGTGAACACTCTTCAATATGTGAGCAAACTGTGAACTTGCTGGTAAACACAGTGTAAGCAAACTATTTAACACGCTGTGGACGCAGCCAATGTAATGTGGTGACAGTTCGCTCACAGTGTGATCCCAGTGTTTTCACAGTGTGATGAGTGTTCACACTGTTGATAAGCTCCAATTAAACACACTGTGGTCTATAGTGTGAAGCACAGTGTGTTCACAATGTGTTCAGTTTCATGATAGTTGTATTCATAGCTTCTTGCCTGAAATCTGTTTTCATGACAGTGTGCTTGTGAACACAGTGTGGAGACGCATGTTAATTTCTGCTTAATTATATTACCTTAACTATCAAAAGAACTTACCCATCACCCCGATGATAACACGAACCATCCGTACACCGTCTTTGTCATTCCCAACCATCGAGACGTCCATTCTCTCTGTGAGGAAATGAGAAAACGTTTTGTCATTATGTGTTCTGAAATGTGTTCTTGTTACGTTATTATATATACATCTAAGACATTATGATGTTTGAGCGATAAGCCTCAAAAGTTTAAGTTGTGCTACATAAAAGTCATATTTATGTTTGTCTCACTTATATAATTGTCCTTAGAATACAAATGGCAAATTATACTCACGTAAGTAAAACGAATCAGATATTCCATGCACCACCTGTTCATCAAAATGGCGCTAAATGGGATACATTATACCATCAGCCCTAGCTAGGAAAATCAAACACATACACCGAGAGGGGAGGCGTGTAAACAGATTGGTGGAAAGTAAACACGGCGTGGTTCAAAGAGTAGGCCTGAAAATTATGACAAATTTTGAAACTCATGTTTGCCAAAACTGATAACCCAAACGCGGCAAGTTGTAAGTTGATTGCAGTATTTGTTCTGTTGTTCATGCCACAATGTTAACCTGTTTCTTATACGTCTTGCCATCTCTAAACAGTTAATACAAGGCCCCATCTGGTTCCTACAGGGAATTGGTTAGTATAATTTAAAAATTGCGAAAACTGTTTTCGCAAATGAAATAATTTGTTTTACATACTGACTGTCGAAAACAGTGACCTGTTCCATATACGTTGCGATTTTCATAGAGTTATTACATGGCCCACTGGGAGCCTGTTGATATAATTATATCTTCCTTAGGGCCCTTTAAACGACAGTTAAAATACCCTTTTATTCTGCTCAATTGCTAAAAATAAACATGTGTATCAATTATGATACTTTCCAAGCTTCTAACTTGGAAAAAAATTCCGAATTTCCAAGTTCGACCAGGTTTAGACCATTGAACTTGTAAGTTCACGTCTTTATAGCAAATAGCAAAACAAGTTGAGTTTACACTTGTTGGTATCTGTCTATCTATTCTTATTTCTAAAAAAATAAATAATCATACTATATGTGAGGGAACAAAGAGGTCCAGCAGAAACATGTACCGCTGTATCTTGATCCGTGACTTTTACGGTTTATACTTCGTGTTTAACATATCATTTTGCATGACATTAAGGTGTCAAGGTCATGGTGGGAGTGACCTTCAATGAGTTACCGCCTAGATGAAGTATCAGAATAGTGTCTGTCAAGGTGTCTCCAGCAGCAAAATATAATTGTGATAGTTAACTTTCCTATGACCTTGAGGGTTCAATGTGAAGGACATGATATGAATGACCTTCAGTGGGTTACCACGAAGATAAAATACCACCATATTTCCATAAGAAGGATCAAGTTGCACAAGTGCGCAAGAACGTGGCATGAATCATTATTAAATGGAAAGTATGGTTTTGGTTTCGAGGGTGGTTCAATAAGTATTTGTTGGTAAGGTAATGGTAAAGGTAAGGTAACACAAAGTGTAAAATTGTATTAAGCCCACAGTTTGAATGACAGTGTCACTTTGTTTGCTTCAAATTGGTAGAGAACGGCTGAAATAGTCATAGATGTAATTTGATAATTTCATCAAAATATGTATAAAACCTACACATTATTCAAAATTTACAAAAGTTGCTTTAAAATTGTGTATGATTGATGGTCCCTTCATTGAAAAGTTATTTTAACCGAGGACCACATTCTGTTTTTTTGTTATTATAGAATCATTGAAACTTGTGGTGTCTGGTGGGTGCCCTTTTCTGCTAACGGCTTAAAAAATGAAAACAGCCCAGGCCTGTAATTCCGTTTATATGTTTTTACTACCATTCAAGCATCACTGAATTATAACTGTTAGTTTGTAATGATAATTTTCAAGTTGTAGATACTTAAATTATGTTTTAACCAAAACTGTATATCCCTTTAACTAAGTAATTTCTAAAATAACTTTAAGAGCTATCCCAAAATACATTTGCAGATATATGAAGTTTTCGAATTTGATTAATCTTGTATTTTCAGTACAATTTCGATATACGAAAATATTTTAAATGATGAGATAATCATCCTCTTCCAAGACATCAATGCAACTTTAGTACTGTATTCCAATGTTTTACAATGAAGGAAATAATTCCTTCTTTTTTTTCGTTGACGTACACAACTTGAGGGGGCAGCTGCAGTGTGATAACTGCTGTATGCAAAATTCTCATTTTATGTAAATACAATTAGGCCTATAAATTGATAACATAAGCATGTCAAGTGTATTCATATACGGCGTAATGATCATCATATTATTTACAGGAGTGAACAGCGAACTTTCAACAGACAAATTAGTTTAAGCCTGTTAAATGTGCGCAGTTGTTATGTTAATAATACAAACTTGGCTGGTTCGCTGCTCTTACCACAGAACCACCTGACACAGTGGCGTAGCTACGGAGGGCACGGGGGGCAAATTAAGCCAAATGTGTCTAAATCATTCATTATTATCATGTCTTATTAAATGTGTGATGATAATGTTGTTATAAATGATAATAAAGAACAACCTAACATTCGTAGCAATAGCGCACCTATATCAGTTTGAAGAATCCTTCCAAGTGGGAGGCCTCGGGCATCCCTTCAGCTAGTGCGCGCCTTGTCAGTCCCGCGCGCGAGGATCGACGCTCCGTTAAATACCGCATTTTAGTAGAGCGCGTAGGCCTAACAAACTGCCTGTAGCGCATGGTAAATCGTCCACCACGGGCCTCTGCAGGATCCTGCTGCCTTCCGCTTTTATAGATAATTTTGACAATTTGACGCCTTCATGCATGCTATATTGGCGCATATAGCTGCACTGCGCAGTCCAAAATGTCTAGGCAAAGAGCACCATCAGTCATCTTCTCCAGAGTTGACATCTACATCAGTTGAGCATGGCCTACTGAACCTAACCCAAGGGACCCCGTGTCGTGGGTCTAGTCACGCGGTACTTGAAAATGGGCGACAACAGGCGGGGGACGGGGAAGGGGGACATGCCCTCCCCCCCCCCCCCCCCCCCCATACATTTCCCTCCCATGTTTTCTTATGCATACATTATGTATGTTTGATTCCATAGCTTGAACTACGAATCATATAATATTTCTGTCTCGGGTATGGACCAAATCTTACAATTTAAAGCCAAAAGTATGCAAAATCTCCCTACAGTGGAAGGGGGACACCTCCTCCCCCGCTTGGTCGCTTCGCTCCCTCGCAATGCCCTCCACTTTAGAGAACATTTTGCCCCTTCTCTTGAAAATGATCCTTCTACATCAAGCACATCATTTACAGATCCACTTTATTAACCAGACAGATCAAATGTATGCCAGAAACAACAGTTCCACCAGGAGATACACATGTTCACACTTGCATCTTATAGGACAATGAGAGAAACTTTAATTGCGGAACATTTTGTGAGGGATTCATTATGAGATGAAAGGAAGTTTTGAGAATCTATACAGTAGACAATTACTTCCATATGTGTATTTTGTTTGAACTTTGTCTATACGATTGTTTTAATATGTATATATTTGTATAATGTGTACTTAGTCTGTACGATTATTTCCATTTTTTCATTTTGTGTGCACGTAGTCTATACGATTCTTTTCATTAATTGTGTAGTTTGTGTGCACTTAGCAATAATATAATGTAAATCAGTGAGTATGGTATTAATTACAGTTTACGACATCATTTTTTGTTGTGAAAGTGAGAGTAGACTTTATATAAATGAATTCAATGAAGCATTATACATGTACATGGTTTTTGTTCTTCATATAAAGACAAATAAGAGTATAATTTACATCTTATTTAATTCCAGAAAAGAAACACGAAAGTAGAAACTTATTCAACTTGTTAATGTTCCTAGACAAATCGTACATAATCGAAGTCTTCTATTGCGCCAATTCCACCGTCTAATGTATTTAAATTGGTTCAAATTCGTTCAATTATATGTAGTAATTGTTGGAAATGTTTACTGTTCTGTTTTAGTCACATTATAGTTATTGGGTAGTTCGAGTTAGAAATGAATATTCCATCATACATGTAATGCAAAAACATTACCAGTATCATTTAACTGGTCCTTATTACCAATTTCCAAATAAATTTAAGTCTTGAGTCGAAACTCAGTATACCACTTTGTCCTGTTTCAGCTTATTGTATATTATTACGTGAATAGGTGTGGTGCTCATTCAAGTCCCTCAAGACAGTTAAAGGGGTAGTTTAGTTTTGGTAAGGTTGAACTTTAGTAACCAAACCTGGACAATAACCTTCAAAACTAATAGTAATAACTCCACTATGCTCGAAAAGTATACAAACTTGCAAAATGACTAAGTAAAAAGCATGTTATCATTCAAAAAGAGCCATTTTGATCACGAGAGGGCGCTTTTTTAAAGGCGTCAGTTTCAACCATTTTCCATAGACAATAATGCATGTGATGTTTTATTACCAGACTGATTTTATAGAGAGAACATCAACAACTACTTAAATAACACTTTCGAAATTTTTTGAGAAAGTGGAAGCATTTTTTGAATTTTTTGAAAAAACCGTTAATTATTTGGGCCCCAAATAATTATAAGATCAGATACATTTATTGATATTTCAGCCGTTTGTGGGCCGATTTCGACCAAATAAAGTTTATTCTGCCATTAAAATTGCATGTTCTCTCAAATTTGACACTCAGTTTTTAATTACCTCACAAAAAAATTGCGATGTGCAGCGCCCTCTCTACCAAAACTAAACTACCCCTTTAAGTTAACCTGAGTTCACTTAAGATACTGACCTGCCTCCTTATGTAAATTCCGAGTTAATGTACGGCGTGCTTATGATTGATATAATCCATTGGCGTAGTAAGCCCGCCCATTCCTCCCCCTTTCTATCGTTTTATTTGTGTTCAATGTGCGGTATAGACAGCAGGCCATACGAGTTATATGTGTCTATTTGTTTGATTTCGTGACCACCATCTAGGGATTTTGTTTCCTTTCATACGATGAAGCAGTATGACCCTCTAAACCACATATTTTATTTCACAAGCTCAACTCTTGTACATTAATGAGTTATCATGATTTTAATTTTTCAGAATTAGCCAATCAGTAGCGCCGTACAAGCTTTACCGGACGATTTGTGATTGGTATTGACCATAGTAAACGACCATAGTAAACTTACACGTAGGAAAGTCGCGAACATGTACCGTATTATGCATCGCAACCCCCGCACAACAATGGCAGCCTCTACGGATGAGGACTGCACACACCAAGAACAGTAATTTTGGTAGTGTAGTTTTTGTTTTAGGTCGCAGTGTATGAGACCATGTCGGGCGCCAAATTTTGTCAATTTTTACATATAGTCACTGCTAGTTTAACCGCACTCCTTGCCCGCAATACAATTGAACGATCACGCCCATTCTCTCGGCACACGGCTGAGTGCACACTAACAATAGTGCGCTTCGTTCAGCGGTATGAAAGGCGGTATTTGCGATATATCAAGTACTGGTTCGGTACATCGTCAGCGGTACAAGCGATGTAGCGTCTTGCAATTTCTGTCTGGTCCCCTTCTAAATCCTTCCATTTGTTCACAAATTGTGAAAAACGTGACCATGTCTTATCAGAAAAGGGTACCACAGTGGATTTCTTGGCAGGGAAAATACGCATAAAACACTTTTTCCCACTGTCCACCGGACCGCACTCCTCATCCGTAGAGGCTGCCATTGTTGTGCGAGGGTAGTGATGCATAACGGTACATGTACGCGACTTTCCTACGTGTAAGTTTACTATCGTCGTTAGTGATTGGTTAATACCAATCACAAATCGTCCGGTAAAGCTTGTACGGCACTACTGATTGGCTTTATGCGTACGAGGTTACATACGATTGAAACATCCCTTTTATCCCTTCTAAATTCATTTAAAAACTAACGTACAAGAAGTACGCTTGTGAAAAGTGACAGTATTAATTGTATATTTATTTCATAATTGTCATGCTGTTTTGGTGGCCACCCTTTTTGGTGGTCACGAAATGGAAGAATTCAGAGCACCAGCTGCCTGTCTAGTTGTTTAGATTTGGAGGCTTGGAATAGCTGAACTCCGAAAGGGGCTCCATCTCTTGACCCCAACTGAAACGGCTCGGGCTTACAAGGTCGCAGGTCGCCCCCCCCCCCCCCCCTCCCCCCGTGGATATTTTCTAGCTTTGCCGCTCTTAATGCCAATGAAATACACTCACCCTGCTATTATCTGTCTGCAATTAAAAGTTCCGTTCTTCGCCAATAACATCACCAACCCTTAAGCGTTAAGTAATACGTTTTTATGAACGACATAATTATTTGTCGGGTTAATATGGGTATAATTGGGTCCGCCAAGGACTCTGTTCGTTTGTAGATAATACACTAAATTAAAAGATAATTCAATTTGTATTCAATCTAATATTTTTAAATTGGTACGAACTTTTATAAAGCGCCATTCTCTTTCTCAAACGAAACTGTATACACGTTGTAAATGTCATAAATTGGATCATGACACCATGGTTATGGACTTGGATTTGGTCCGCACCAGCATATCAAGTATTTCATAACGTAATAAATGAAACATTTTCGAAGGCTAAATCGATGTGTATACAATTTGTTGAGCGACAGTGCTAAATCAAGAACAATAATGTTAATTTCTGAAATTTATGATCGTTTAAATTGAGAATGTTCAAGCATAACACACATAAAATAAATACGTATTAAAATTAATATCAACAGTCAGGATTAGTTTGGAATATTCAATACTCAAGATTAGCCTACGTTTCATGCGCAATAATTAAAAAAGAAAAAAAATTAATATTTACAATTTCCCAAAGATGGCGCCAGTCATCAGCGGTCTTGTACTTTCGAACCCGCGATAGAATAATCATTGGACACAGGTTTACCAACATGCCTTCATGATCTACGTGCAGTTTGAGCCAAGTTTATATCATATTTGATTTGTCTTTGCAAATAAAACTTATAACTATGCGATAAGATTATGTTGTTATACCTATGCTCCTAACGACTCTCAAGATATAACACAGAAAACAATTAGCGAACTTTAAACAGACATATCCGCGCAATGATAAAGGCTTATAAAGCCTGCCTTCTGAACGCTGTATAAAGGTCATTTATATGTGTACGGTGTGATATATGCCTGCGCGGGAACAATTTATCAGATATATATATCATCTCATTATAAGCAATCTTTACAGTGTATTCGCAAATTTAAAAATGCAAGCAATAATAAACATTTACTGAGGACGCTGTTAATAATGAGGAGATGTATAATTATTACTCATACTGTTGGAATTGTTTAATCTTCTGCTGTATTCCCCTTTCACGTATATTGGGTAGTTAGTGTTAGAAAAAGGAGTATTTCATCATACATGACTGTCATGATTAACGTTAACAGTAGCTTTTAAGGACGTTCCCCAGTTATGTTTGTGCGCATCCGAACTGCGCATTTTGGTCAGATGACGCATGAATGGCTTTGCGCGTATCTAATTGTGACGTATGAATACGTTTACGCACAGGTCTCTGCTTCAATTCATAAACAAGGTTGTTATAAATTGATGACATTCAATAATGGCATGAATTTTTGACCACTACCTTCTTTTTTGCCTACCTCCCTTTTAGATAGGAAGTTCAAAACGACAAGGAAAGTATGTTTTTCATGTCATCTCAAAAGCCTAATACATTTCCATTTACCCATGTTTGACTGTTAACTGTGTTGTCTTCACTAAGAATTGTTGTAAATGGGTACTTGACCAAATTTTAATCAAAACAATGTAAGAATGTTGGACTCTAGAGATGGCATTTGAGTTCATATTGATCATACGTTGTGACAAACACACGCACCTTCCAAGTTTCCAAGAGGCAAAAGATCTATTCTATCATCAAATTGGCAATATTACACTCACTACTTTGTTATAATATTTTTCAAGGTGATGTATTTCATTATGAATGCAACAAGAAACATTTCCTTTTCATTTTCGGGATCAAATACTGCCAATTTGATAATAGTGTTAAGTCAGCGAAATGTTTTCCAATTTGAGGATTGCCCGATCATTTGCATTTCAAGGTTTCGTGTGAGAAAACAACTGTACATTGAATTGCAACAAATTTGGGCAGATATTTTTTTCTCTTACTTTTGACTCGTGTTAAACATTTTCACTGATACTAAGCATGATTTGTCCAAGAATTGTTTTTACACTGTGAAACTCTATTTTTTCCCTCTATGTTTCATTCTTTTTTGTGACGCAAAGTACATCGCGACAGTTTACAGCATATCAACCACTGCAACAACAAACAAATGCAATCTACAATCAACACTATTATAGATCAAGAATTATTTTTTCATTGGGAGGGCAGACTAATATGTTACAACTCCCCTTTCCTGATTTGTCTTCCTCCAGTAGGCCTATCACTTTTTCCACAATTATGTCAAGTTTGGCGAAAGAACCTGTCCGGCGGTGTGGAGTTTAACACACAAAATACCACATGGGGGCGCTGCAAGTAATACACACACAAAAAAAACACCAACACATGGACCGTCCTTTGTGAATATTTCCCCACCCTATCACGGCAATTTTGGCAAGTTTTGTGAAAGTGACATGGGTTTTGAATGTACAACATAGGTTTTATGAACCCACCCCATCATTGCATCCCTGGATAGGTTCCCGACCAGATTTCGTGGTATTACGATGTTTTCTGCCGCATGGGGGCGCTGCTAGCACAAAAACGAGCACACGAACCCCCCCATTTTTATAGTTTTTCTGTATTCAGTAACCCTTTCTCTATAATTTTGGCAAGTTTCGTAAAGGTGTCATGGGTTTTGAATGTACAGCATAAGTTTTATGAACCCACCCCATTAGTGCATCAATGGATAGGTTCCAGACCAGATTTTGTGGTCTTACGATGTTTTCTGCCGCATGGGGGCGCTGCTAGCACAAAAACGAGCACACGAACCCCCCATTTTTATAGTTTTTCTGTATTAGGTAACCCTTTCTCTATAATTTTGGCAAGTTTCGTAAAAGTGACATGGGTTTTGAATGTACAGCATAAGTTTTATGAACCTTGCCCATTATCCCACCCCTAACAGAAAACGTCCCTGAGAAGGATTTTTAGGATATTGGTGTTTTCTGCCGCGTGAGGGCGCTGCTAGCAAGATTGAGAGCATACACCCCCAACTTTAAATTTGTTTTCCTCGTTTTGGATACCTTTCTCTACAATTCTCCCAAGTTTGGAGAAAATTACGTGGATTTTGAAAGAATTATGGGGATTTAAGTTTGCTATTGGACATTTTGTTGCCTAGCATGGCCTTGATCCTGTAATGCTATCATTCTATACTGGACGTCAGATTGCCATATTCTTCAGAGTCCCGTAGAAGAAAAACAAGCACATTAACCTATGGTTTTATTTGCATATTTGGGCTTCGGATGGGTCAAAGTTACGGTATGGAAAGTTTGAAGAAACTGACATGGACTTCACCTTAACTGGGGAACGTCCTTAACTGGTCCTTATTTACGAATTTCAAATACATTTATAATATCTTGAGTAGGAAATCGGGTGTGCCACTTTTTCCTATTTCAACTTACTATATATTATTGTGTGTATTGGTGTGGTGCTCTTACAAGTCCCTCAAGACATTCGAGATATTTGCAGGTCGCGTATTAAAGGACAATGAAATCCAGACAAATTGTTGTATGCACTATAAAAACACTAAATATAATGAATAGTCTCTGACAATTTGAGCACAATCGGTCAAGAAATAAGAAAACTATGGCTCTTTGAAAAGAGCCATGCATTTCTTCGAGTGACTCAAATTGGCAACGAACTCTGGCAAAGTTGTGGACAACTCCCCATACATATTGTACAAAAAATTTCAATTTTGTTCAATTTTCTCAAAATGTATGTTTACCCTTCGTTCGAGTTTAACATATGTTTTGTAGAATGCTTTTATACATAACATATCATGAGTTGGGAGAATGGAAAAATGGGAACATTTGTGTACAAAACATATGGGGAGTTGTCCACACACTTATCAGAGTGCGTTGCCAATTTGAGTTCCCCATAGGAGTAAATGGACATCTTCAAAGAGCTGTAGTTTTCTTGTTTCTTACCCGATTATGCTCTAACTTTCAGAGATTATTCTTCTTAATCTCTTCAAGACTATGAAAGCAACATTTTGCTTGGGTTTCATTGCCCTTTATGTGGCTGACGATAACCGAAACTTGGTTAAAATATAGTTGTTGAGCTGCCTTTTTATGTAAACTCCAAAATGAGTTATGGCTTACTTATGATGATTGATATAATCGAGTGGCGTAGTGGGATAAGAACCCCCCCCCCCCCCCCCCCCGTTGTTCGTGATGAATGTCGCTGATGTAGCCCGAACTGGGGTTAGCAGTCACAACAAAAGAGATCGACAATTCCTATACCACCCCGACACCGATTCGACAGCACCCTGAACGTCCACGAAACCTCCCCGAATCGTTCGGTCTGTTGTCGGTTTGGAATCGGTTTGGCGGTGTGACTGCTACATTACTTGTTAGCTGTGGTAGGTTTTATTCAGAGCTTTTTTTTAACTATACGAAAGCTTCTGAAAGCTCCGCCTCTTGACCCCAACTGAAGTGGCTCGCGCTTACACGCTCGCAGGTCGCCCCTCCTAACGTGGAAAATGTCTACCTACGCCACTAAAACACGATTAGATTGGTGCTATCTTACTGCAATTAAGAGTTCCGTTCTTCACCAATATTATTATCAACCCTTACAGCACCAGGATGCAAGATATTCATTAAGGTAGTGTGTCCCTTTTGTGGCCGTCATTAAACATAGTAACACATTTTCATGAATGACATAATCAGAATCGTCGGGTGAATATAAGAAGGGCAAAATTGTGTTCTGCCAAACGTTATGTAGGTCGAGCCTTCTATATTTCTACAAACAAAAATAAAAGGGGCTTTAAGTTGCATTTGATCTAATAGTTTAACATTGAAACGAACATTTACTTAGCGCCTTTCTCTTTACAAAACGAAGCTGTATACATGTTGCAAATGTAATAAATTGCGACAATGTCCAATTGTCATAGTTATTTTGCCATTAATGAGTATGGATCATGACACCATGGTTATAAACTTGGATTTGGTCCACACCAGCAGATGAAGTATTTCATAACGTAATAAATGAACTATTTCACAAATCTAAATCGATGTGTATATTTTGTGCGACAGTGCTAAATCATGAACAATATTTTAATTTTTGAAGTTTATGATCATTTCAAATTTATAATATTCTAGCATAACACACATAAAATAGATACGTATTAAATATCAACAGTCTGGATAGGTTTAGAATATCTGATACTCAAGATTAGCCTACGTTTCATGCGCAAAAATTAAGCAAAAAATATAATTCACATTTACAATTTCACCAAAGATGGCGCCATTCAGCAATTCCGTACCGGCGACAGAATAATTATCGACTGTGGTTTATCTGCATGCCTTTACATGGCTTACGTGCAGATTTAACCAAGTTTATATCATATTTGATATGTCTTTGCAAACAAAACTTTGGCCAATGTGATAAGATTATAATAATAGCTATTGGGCTCCTAACGACTCAAGATCATGGTAAATATTAACGAACTTTACTCAGACATACATCCGTGCAATGATAAAAGGCTCATAAAGCCTGCCTTTAGAACGCTATACAGAGGACATTTATTTTTTTCAAGTGTGTTATCTGCCTTCGCTGGAAAATTATCAGAATTATATCATCTCATTGTAAGTAATATTTACAGTGTATTTGCAAATAAGATAATGGAAGCAATAGCAAACATGTACTTTGGACGCTGATTATATTGAAGAGATTGATATTACTCATATTTAGATGCAATAATTACAATGTTTATGAGTAGCATTGTTAGCAAACTTTGATCAATCATGACCCTTCACACACACCCAGGTTATCATTAGTGGGTCGTTTGCTCAAGTGCAAATACAATTTCATAATTATAATTATCATGCGTATTCCACAGAATACAAACAAATGTGTGTATCTTATCAACACGACCACGTCATTAACCTCCTAGATATTTGCTTAATCAGCAAGTCAGAGTTTGAACGTAAAAATTAGTCAATTCTATGCATGCTATACACATTTTTTGTAAAATCTGAAGAGGCGTAAAAGAGTATTTTATTTTGGGAGCCAATTAGACTACGCCACACCTGACTCTAACCCATATAGGGTGATGTATATGTCTGTACCTTCCAATTATCTTTGGAGAAATATTCCATATGATAATGATAAACGCACACATAAACTGTCTCGCACATGCGGAGGTGAAGACGTTGTTGTTAAAATAAATAAATGTATTGCCCAACCCATCCACCAGGAATTTTGGGACGAAATAAAATATATTTTGGGGCCATGTCCGCAATTCAATATGCGTTGAAATGGTAGTTTATATACATGCAGTTCCAACAAAATGGATCATGGCGGCCATTAAATTAAACTTAACACGTACGCTATTATATTTGTTCAATTTTTTATATAGAGCCAATGCAGGACCCGTAAGCAATGGGATAACGGTATTTGAAATGCATGGTATAATGTAAAAGTTATTGAAAAAGTTCCTAGAAAAATTGTTTCGGAAATAAATTTCACTCAAGCCGAAACTCTTTGAGTGACACTTTCCTCTTGTTTTGTTTGGTATATATAAATCATACTTCAACCCCAGGGTGCTTAGCAAGTTTTTCCTCAAGGACTTTGAGGAAGAAGTTTGATAGACCTTTGGAACTTGTCCTACAAATCCTGAAGTGTAATAAATAACAATTATATAGGTTATCGTCATGTATTTGAGATGATAAATATTAAGATATCATCGGTTGAAAGAAAGAGGGCGCTAATACACTTGTTGTACTTCCAAGGTGATCGCGTCTACAACTTGAAAGCCAACTTGAAGTTGAAACCAGGGGCGTAGACAACGGGGGGGGGGGGGGAAGGGTGTGTGTGTGTTTAAACAAATCCACTCGGTCTCCCCCCCCCCCCCCCCCTCACTGAGAGGGCTTTCAGCCAATTCCCTCGGTCTCGAAAAATGTTGGCAGGTGTTCTCGGCCGGGAAACATGTTGGTGACTTACACCCCCGCCCACCCCCCCCCCCCCCCCCCCCCCCCCCACTGAGAGGGCTTTCAGCCAATAGACCGTTTCTGTAATGTATGCAAATAATATGCGTATGACGTAAGACTCCCCGTTGGCAAGCTTAACAATAGTAACTAGGTCCGGCAAGCTAAGTTTGCCGGTGTCAGCACATAATCTGTCTGGGCGGATAGCCTGTCCCACCCTAACCCTAAACCCTAACCCTAGCCCTAACCCTAACCCTAATTTGGTGGCTATAGGTCAGATTAGTGGCTATAGGTCAGATTTAGTGGCTATAGGTCAGATTTAGTGGCTATAGGTCAGATTTAGTGGCTATAGGTCAGATTTAGTGGCTACATAAGTGTAACATACAGTATAGCAGTGCAGGTGGGGCCTAATACACGATATTACCATTAGGGTGGGACAGGCTATCCGCCCAGACAGATTATGCGCTCACACCTGAGCTTGCCGGACCTAGTTACTATTGTTAAGCTTGCCAACGGGGAGTCTGGCGTCATACGCATATTATTTGCATACATTACAGAAGCGGTCTATTGTCTTGGTCTCGAAATATGTCGGTCAGCCGCGAGAAAATCACCCCCCCCCCCCCCCCCAAGTATAATAACCTACGCCACTGGTTGAAACCATGATAACGTTACTGTGTCGTATGGGCATATTCCACGATTATATAAACTTAGAGAAGACTCTAAAATACAAGCTGGTATGTGCAACTAAATTCAGCAAACAGAAATAGAGTTAATCATGCGCTGCCTTATTCCCATCCGCGATAAAGCCCTACCTATTGATAAGCATGGTGTCATTAAGCATGCATGGTGGCGCTCTTTCCAATTATTGTAAACATTTTCGAAATCCACAAAACTTCATTTAAAGTATTGTGGTTCTCTTTTCTCGTGTTGTATTTGCATTTCCGAAAAAGAAATCATAGAACAGGTATTTTTTTCAATTTCCCCATAATTTCCCTTACGTTAGCAAGATATTTGCGATTGAATTGTTCAGATTTTTATAATCCACTGTCTGGTCATAACTGTGTATAAAGTCATTATAATGGGATAGCAAATATCACTTTGCATTTTCACTCATTTTTTGACCATATAATATGTATTTAACATGAACATTTTTACACATTACTATTTGTGTCTAAGTGGATATATCAGATCACAACAATACACATTTAATCAACAATTCATCACATTTTGCACATGTCAACAAAGCTAATAAAATAATGTAGATTTCTTTAACTGCCATTATCCATTGTGCAAGTAAGAACATCGCATGAAAATACAATAGTGATGCACAAACATGTATTACAACCTCAAACAACATCAACACAGGCTATACATACAGTACGTATCTAATTCCCGAGTTTGTTAAACATTTACACCGTAAATGGCTGCCGTTCATCAATCACAGCCACGAGGGTTTAATTGCTTTATTAACTCAGCTTTGAAAATCAAATCTTCATGATCGTCCGTTATCAGTCACATTGTTTCGCATAGATGAATAATGTACACTATGAGTTAGAACTCGTTTTGATAAAACACTGCTTTATTGGAAGTATAATACAATAAAACAACGACAAAAAACATAATACTGAGAAGATGACAATTTGGTCAGAGCTCTACTCTACTCACATATCGATCCAGGATGCGTCTATCGGATAGTGACGTAAGTAACCACAATTTAAGTGAATGCGCCTATTTGATGTGTTATCTAAACATGATGTTATATTCGAATGGATTGTAACAGAAGTTTATTGCAACCAAATACAGCTGTATTGTTTAAAAATACAAATCAAATTAATAAAATTATGTCATATCTAGAACAACATGTTGCGCTATGTTTTTTTAATGTTTTTTTTTAATGTTTTTAAAACTTTTTATTGAAGAAAATCAGTACAAAATCACAATATTTACATGTAATTATCTTAATTGAAAAAACAAATTTACAAAATCATGAAACAAACAATTAAACAAAAAAGTAAACAAAATTGAATACAAATAAAAAGGCAGCATCCAAATACAACGAGACAATCAAGGGAACAAGAAGGGCAGGTCCTTACTCCCTCTGAGAAGCAACACGACCCCGCGGTCAAACAAGCTTGCAGCGGTTTGTTTTGCATCTGGGTGAGCATATGTCTTCTATTACGGAAATTGTTTACAATATCCCAACTTTCTGGAAGAGGACACTTTAATGTATCAGGGTTTTGCAATTGTTTAAAGAGTTGTAAAAACATATTCTTTCTATTATTAACAGTGTATCTAATGTCTAGTGTAAAAAAAAAAACAAGAGCATCAGTGTATGACAAGTGTGGGCTTACATGGTAAAAAAAAATAATAATATTATAACATAAGCCAGTGTGCACTTATAGAAAATAGTAACGTAGAGTTTACTGTGGCGTAGTATACGTGGGGAATACGGAATATTTCTACCACCTACCAATAATGGAAATAAGGTTTAACTTTGCTAAATATACATAAAGCGTGCACGCATTGTAATCAACATAGGCATTTTTAAAATCAAAATTAAACAACTTACTTCCATTCTGGTAAACCTGATTTATGACAATCCTTATAATTCAGAGTCACTGTGAATACAAAGAACGAACATAAGTTGTTAACAACATTACTAATGCGTTTACTGTGTACTTTGTGTAACATAAATCCCTTCGAAAACTTCGTAAACTTCTGTAAAATTCACATTCTAAGGACGATGTAAATGTCATGTGTACTAATGTTAAGAACATGTTTAAATTAAGACTACATTGTATACATTATATATATGTATTTAGATATGTTATCAGATTTGCGATTGTGTATGTGTTTTTGTTCAATGTTAAGTAAAACATCAATAAAATCGTATGATCTAAATAACATATTCTAAAAAAATACTTTCAATAAAATGGGATACATAAAAACAAGAGATCAGAATGACAGCAATAGATTATTATATAAGATGATGACGTCATAATTAAGGAAAATTGAGCATTCCTATTGGTTGATTACTGATGCTTAATTCGGTATAGTAAATGGTAAAGTTATAGTGCATTTGTACTATAACTGCGCAGGGGATGGCCTTGGAGTGCGTAATGTGCGCTTGTGCGCTTGTTCTTGAATGAGGAAAATGCGCAGAGCGCGCAATTATTTTTAATATACGCGCTGGCCCTTGTACAAAGTACGCAGGGCCGACAAGAGAACACTCACAATTTGAGCAAGGTCAATTTGGGTTTATCAACATGATAACAAAATCAGTTCCTCAAAATTATCATCTTATATAACAAATAGTACACGCTTCTTGTCGTTAAATATTCCACAATACACAACTCTATATTTTAAATTTCACTCGTGCAAACATTATTGCACTCGGCATGTGGCCTCGATGCAATATTAAATGCACTCGAGAAATTCAAAATGTATCGGTGTCTATTCTGGTATATAATATGATGACGTCATAATGAAGGTAAATTGAGCATTCCCATTGGTTGATTACCGATGCTTAATCCGGTATAATCAATGGTAAAGTTATAATACATATGTATTATAACTTTTCAGTATGTACAAACTGACCATAGAGAGCCAAACGAGCTGCACAGGGGATTGCCTTGGAGTGCGTAATGTGCTCTTGTGCGCTTGTTCTTGAATGGGGAAAATGCGCAGAGCGCGCAGTAATTTCTAATACGCGCTGGCACTTAACACAGTACGCAGGGCCGACAATGGCTCGAGAGAACACTCACAATTTGAGCAAGGTCAATTTGGGTTTATCAACATGATAACCATATCAGTTCCTCAAAATAATCATATTATATAACAAATAGTACATGCTTCTTGTCGTTAAATATTCCACAATAGACACCTCTACATTTTTAATTTCTCTCGTGCGATTATATTGCACTCGGCCTGCGGCCTCGATGCAATATAATCGCTCTCGAGAAATTAAAAATGTATTGTTGTCTATTCTGGTATATTCAACTCCAAACCATGCACTATTTGTATAATATTCAACTCCAAACCATGCACTTTTTGTATAATATCATCTAACTTAGTAAACATATGGAAAAGTAGTCCCATTTGCTCCCTGCACGCGCGGCCGGGATGCGGGAGCGCGCGCGCATATTACACAACGTGTCAAACTTTCCTCTTCACGAGCTCCTAACACGCTAGTATGAACATAAAATACTACCAATTTCAAACCAGAATGAATTGAGAGCTGGGTCACTCGGCATTCGATTCTGTATATTGTTTACATTGTTAACATATTACAATTTGGAAGAGAATCAATATTGCATCTCGTCGGACCAGCTCTTGAAAATGACCCTTGAGCTTCATTTTCCCCCGCCTTTTTGTATCTTATACACGCAAATTGTACAGTAATGTAGGTTACGCGCGGCGAGGGTCAACTTTGAACGGTTGTAACTCGTCGGCCGAATGTTCTTACGATCTGGGTCTCTCGGCATTCGACGTTAAAAACATAAATTTATAACATACAGCCTACCCGCTATTGGGCGCTTAATTAGCTACATCACCGCGATTTATCCTACACACCGATTCGCTTATAAATAGGAAATACGCAAGCGAGAATTCACGAGATTCAACGAGATTCATGCATGGTATCGCTATTTATTATGTCATTATCAACGCCTACACATGCTGATGTTATCGTCTGCGTTTAGTTATTTGCCATAAAATTGCCGTTATTTTGATATATCACACCCCATTAATATCTTTGAAATGAAGCATTTAATTAACGTCAATAATTGGAAAGATTTTTGTAACTTGTTATGTTTTGATTTTGCATTGTTTGACGTTTTCTTTCTACCTGACCCGTTCGAAAGTTGTCAATTCAATCTGACCACTTTGTTTTGGAGAAAACATATCTGCAACGCCAACCAATAAATACAAAGTTGCTTTGTCGTTTATTTTGAGAGAAAATGCTCATTATCGAGGCCAATAATTTTCCTTTTTAACCGAAAGCTAGGAGACGGAGGGTAGGGGCCCGAATACGGACCAGCCATTGTTGCCATGGTAATTGGGAATATTGGCTCTAAAGCCCGATAATATAGAATTCAGGGGGCGTACGCAGCAAAATAAGGATCATTAACCCGTTCCGGACTGGTCCCGAAAATACTCGGGCAGGACAATTCTATGGAGAATGCATGTTATAGCAAAGTCATGAACGGGTTAACGGGCCTGCTGCAGTGCAGCGCTTACCATTGTTCTGGTTAGTATCGTCTATTGTGTTTCACCGAAGCAGAAAGTCTTCAAAGGAGAAATTCATGGGATGCTTCAGCGTACGATTACAAAAGCACTTGGCGAAAAGACGATCGCCAATATCCCAATTGACCAATCACATCGAATTTTTTATTTTTTACAAAATTAAAAATACGTAGGGCCAGTTTTTCTTTCTACCTGACCCGTTCGAAGATTTAATCAAAAACCTTCAGACTAATTTTAGTACAAAACATATATCTTTATATCATATTCAATGTTTGAGTTGCTTCGTGGGCATCAAAAGTGTTTTTAAGCCCTTATAAGAAAGCGTAAAATATGCATTTTAAATATCAGTTTAGGCATAAATTTCTCCTTTTTAAAAATATTTATGAAATCGCGATTATAATGATAATAAAGTATAGTTCTTCTTCTTTCATATGATATATAAACAATGCTTCTCAGTGACAGCTTTGTATGTTAAATATCGAGATTAAAAAATTGTCATGAGCTCATGAATATTCATTTTCACGTTTTTTCACGGATATTATGAATACGTGTACGATAATCTAGAAGGCTTTTCGGGACGGAGCGAGACGGCTGCATATGGAAAACTCATGCTGATTGGTTACTGAACGTCGTCGGATATAAAGATTTACTAATAGACCGCGGGCCGAGGTCCATTATCGTTTCATCTCGTGCTTCAAATCTTGTATCTAGCTAGTTTTTTGTCGACTTGTGTAAAAATAGTATTGAAATCATACCTGAAACTCGTCAAGAACAAAACCTGCGCATTTTCTCAAAATATGGAAAAAACCAAAAAAAAATTGCCACTATTTTTCAGTTTCGACGGTAAGAATGACCAATCACAGTACGTTGCTCATAACGTGATTTGTGGACTGACCAATCACGCTCTTTGTTTCATCATGCGCTAATATGTAAACAAACCCAAGCAACAATCACTGGCTGCTACTATTGCGTTCGAGTCGAGTGCGACGGAAAGTTTCGAGGCCAGTAAATCCGACTTCTGTCCCATACATGTCATCGACACTCTAAACAAGTCGGCTATATCGTGGTTTAGTCCCCTGGGGACTCCAATTTTCGATGGATTTCTCGGTCTACTAATTTTGAATAGATTTCCTTTGTTTACGCTGCGAAACTCGCCTGAAAGCGGGGATTTCTTGGGTTTTCTTTCCACTACGCGTTTTCCCATAGAAACAATAATCACGGATGCGGACGAGTATCACAAGAGACATATAATTGCAAATTTTGTAATCGCAATCAAAAACACATAAATCGCTTCCACAAATCAGTAGTAAAACCAAAAACTGTATAATATTTAGACAGTTCAATAATTCAACTCTCTTTTACTTACTCGTGAAATTAGGCTCCGCCCTGTACAAACCTATGTAGCGCCTTCCATAGAGTTGTACATGGCGGAGCCTATATTCACGAGTAAGTAAAGAGAGTTGAACTTCGCCAACTCTCTTTACTTACTCGTGAAATTAGGCTCCGCCCTGTATAAACCTATGGAGCGCCTTCCATATAGTTGTACAGGGCGGAGCCTTCATTCACGAGTAAGTAAAGAGAGTTGAACATTGATTTTCATAATTACTTGATGCAGTTTATTTCGTCTGGACGGTTCTTAGATGTTATTATTCTGACGAAATAAACCCAATCTCATAAATATTTGGGTTCATTTCGTCAGAGGAGTTTAGGATTCATTGATTTCACGAGTAAGTAAAGAGAGTTGGCGAATTTCAACTCTCTTTACTTACACGTGAATATAGGCTCCGCCATGTACAACTCTATGGAAGGCGCTCCATAGGTTTGTACAGGTCGGAGCCTTATTTCACGAGTAAGTAAAGAGAGTTGAACATTGACTTTCATAATTACTTGAAGCAGTTTATTTTGTTTGGACGGTTCTTTGATGTATTATTCTGACGAAATAAAGTTAAACCCAATCTTATAATTATTTGGGTTTATTTCGTCAGAGGAGATTAGGAATGGAAAATGTTACGAATTGTCGTTCTGACGAAATAAACCGAATATTCTCGAAATGAAATATTTGTTAGTTTGTGGAAGCAGACACGCGACGCGCATCAGATCATATCGGCCGCAATTTGACTTGTCAGCTGGTAGGAAGGTGTCCGGTTCGAACTGTCCCCCGGAGCCTTATTTCACGATAATGCCAACAAGTCTATATCATCAAGTGATAAAAACTATGAAAAGTGCAAGGAGTGTGCAGCTAAATTGATAACTTTGGAAAAGAAGTTGGAAAGTGAGGTTGCAACGATGTACATTACACGGAAGTGAATGTGTGGGACAAGTCATTCATGGCTATACTGTACACGAATCTCCAGAGTCCAGATTGAAGAAGGCAGATTAACCCGAAGAAGAAGAAGATGACTGTAATGTTACTTAGACATCCGGAACTGGCAGGTAAGTTCCCGTTATAATATGAACATATCTAGCTCTACGACTTCATCAAATGGAACTTGAAAAGTATTCCCATTTTCCCGAAATAAAATTGCACTCGAACAAAAAGAAGAACTTCCTAATCCTAATTCTAATGACTAATCCCTAGTGAAATTTGTGATTTCGAGCTCGATGTTAGTGTTGGTAATCTCAAGGTCACGAACCAAATGACAACATCAAAAATTACTGAAAATCCTTGGATATGATTTATATATTCTATTTTGGTTCGACAGTACATGTATGATTTAAAATTTTATATCCTATCAGTTGAAATTTAAATGCCTTTTCTCACTGATTTCACTTTTGTTTGTAACTAACCTTTTCACGTAAAAATTGTGAGAGGATCATATAAAGGCATGACGTCCAATCGGTGTCGAGCTATCCATGACATGATCAAGGTGAACAGTATGATCTTTCTATTATTACCATCGGTGTTGGAACTCGGTTCAGTAGCTTGATCCACGTTCTCAACACCAACACCGACTTCAACTATCTACCTGAAATCACCTAATGACTAGTAATAGATTTTCATATTTAGAATGACTTTGATGAAATTGGTTTTAATTTTCTTTTCTCCCTTCTCCTTGTTAAAACCCACAGCTGCTGAGAAGACACAGCTATTTACAGAATAGCCCCAAGAAGAGCCAGCAAGACTTGATCAGCAATTCAAGATCCACCACATCTTCCTCGCTCGTGGTTGGGACCGTCCTATCAGGACCATTTACAATACATTGTAGATGTGGGTGGGACCGACTACATGTCCGGTGACTCCTTGCACAGTGCACACTCTTTTACAAGATCCATCACCAGCTAGGCCAAGCCACGTGCCTTTCCCACCAGAAGTCCGCCAAGCCAACTGTTATTCAAGACACAATCACAACCTGAAGTTCACCGTTCCATTATCTACTATTGACAAGGTGTCATTTTTGTATCCACGGACCATACGAGTCTGGAACCATCTACCTGGGCCGGTCATCAAAATAACAGGACTGACTACCTTTCAAATGGCTGCATTACCCACCATAAGAGAAGTGCAGTCTCCCGTGGGCTCCCACATTGTTTAAATGTCACTATACTTGATTGTTTTGCTTGCACATTCACTCTTGCATCTTTAATGTACACATGTGCAAAGTGAAAATTGTATTATGGGCTTATGGCACCTCCTGATGACACACCAGCACATCATCCAAGTATACGTAGCTTTGCAGCTGCATCATGGGATTACCTCATCAAGTATCAAGTAAGTGTCAGCAAGTGAGGATTCCCCTGAACCAAAGAGACTGCTTTGGTCAAGTTTTTCACACGGACATCAACCCTCTACCAGCCATGACTTATAAACTGAATATATTGCCAGTGCATTGCATTATCTGCAATGGAGCTAAGTATATCCTTAAAAAGTCTACTGGTAAACAAACATTTTAAGATGGATGGTACACCTATAGTCCTTTAGGCAGATATTAATCTATGGTTACCATGTTCCACCCATGTGTAAATGGTACCTATCTAGCCAGAGTGCTACATGTAGGTACAAGAAGTGTCATAAAGTTATGCATAATTTATGCTTACCGTATTAACATGAACCAATATTTTGTTTCGACAAATCTGATTCTGATACATTTTGACTAATTTTAATTTCCATGACCAAGTAATTTGATTTGTTAAAGTTTATTTATCTATCTATTTATTATGTTGTTGTTCTAACATGACACTTGTAAGTTGTTTTCTATCATACCTGTAATATTTTACCCAAAATAATGGGAAGAAAATAGATGTTGGAAGATTGAGGTTTCTTGACTTGTATTCACTGCTTATGAATAGATACACTGTACCAGTGTATGTATATATTTGGACTGGGAATGTACTCTTGTGCATTTAGTATTTTGTTCCATTATGACAAGTATATCAATTATATAAGATGAATAGGTTACACATTTTAATGATCATGATACTATTCATATATAAGCTTATGTTTTAAGACTCTTATGGTGTACAATGTGGTTATTTATCAATTTGTGCAAGTAATCTTTCTTCCATGTCTGCCTTCTTTTAACTATTGTATATAGTATTTTGCTGTTAAGATTAACATTAACACACTACATGTAGTATACAATGTATAGAAGCTGTTTTAAATATTTGCACTTTGTAGTGAGTTAAGAAACGGACTAGTGAAAGCATGAATTGTTTTATGAATAGGTTTGCTTCAGCTCAGGAAGAATTTTGATGTACATGTAAAACGTTTCCATAAAATGATAAATGCTCATATTATTTTTAGTTTTATTTGCCTTACAAACTAATGAAATTAAGACAAATATTATGTTTGTCTATGTTATGTTTAAAAACAAAGAAAACAAATCATCAGAGGCAAGTAATAGGGAAGTTGATTGTATGTCTGGTTTACATGCTTTGTATGAATCAATGAAACAGTACAACATGATATTAAATATTTGAATATTTGTTGTATGAATTATGATAATTTTGTATTGCTAACTGGGGAAACCTCATTATAACAAGGTAGTCGATTTGACCTCATTATAACCGGAATCTTGCTATAAGTTAACCAAGATTATTTTCAATAGCCAGAAAATTTTACCTCATTTATAACAATGTTTGTTCTTTATGAGTCTACCTAATCTATGCATTACTTCTACTGTTTTGTATTTTGCCCAATTACCAGAATTTCCAGTGATTTTCATTGCATTGAGATAGATAAAAGAAGATCATAAAGATTTTACTAAATATGGAAAATTTGACTTATCTCATTTTGTTTACAACTGTTCTTAGCGTGCTCTAATATCAATTAATTTGGCGTGATAAATTAGTGCATTGACTGGACTGGATTGTTTGTATCTTTGTGTACATGTATGTTTTGGTGTGGGTGTGTATGTGTGTATAAGAGAGATAAGTTGTCGGTGTATACATGGTTTTTTTATTTTGTTTTTATTTATTGTATTATTATTTAAATTATTATTATATTTATTGCCAATGGGATGCTGAAGGATGATTTAAGTTGGGGAGTGTGCTGTGTGATGAATCGAATACCATTAGTCCTGATGCAAAAAAAAAGCAAAATAAAATTGTTAACAAATGTATATAAATAAATGAATACCAGACTACCAAATTTCACAATCTCTCCGTCTACCCTCTATTTATCTCCTTTATTTATTTCCTCAAAGGAAAAGTCCACCCTGAAAATAAGTTGGTTTTAATAGAAGCAGAAAATGTTTCATCATGGAAAATTAATAAATTATAAACAAATAGGCAATATATTTACAAGAAGAAATTTGTCACTGTCACGTTCCTCTCTTTTAATTGTTATGCCATTATCTTAACTAACTTAGATTTAGGGTGGACTTTCCCTTTAGATAAAGACAAATATATTCCAATCCATTCCCAGACAGACAGTAACTAGGAGAATAGCTTTTTCCCGGGTTAAAAATGAAACTAGATTCATGCGGAGGGCGATATTGCATTATGCCTCCATGACCCTTTTTGTAGCCGACCAGTGCACCGCAGCTCAGGCGACACTAGCCTGATGATCTTCGTTAGCCGAAGTGCTAGTGCCGTATCGGTCTCTTTTCGTTAAATTATTTATCAACTTCTAATGTGTTTTTGGTAAATTTTCAAGGTGGTGTTCATTCCTTATCTATTTCGGAATTAATTCCTCTAAATGAATTAATTTACTGTGAGTTTAGTTTCCATGTAAACAACAAAATAAAGATAAAGTACGTGTCATTACATCGCGTCAAAACAAACTTTCAGCACAAAGATAAAACAAGCGATCTGATTGGCCCTAGCTTATGGGACACTGTTACGTTCTAATGAGAGATGCACTGGGATTGGATTATTTTTCAGAGAGTGTTACAAAACAAAATTCCAAGTTTTTTCTACTTTTTGAAAAAATGTGCACCTTTTGAGCTTGACGAGTTATGAATTTGTGTTCAGTGAATTTTTCACTACCCACATGCCAAAATTCAGGTAGATACGAGATTTGAAGCACGAAAGTCAAGAAATAAGGCGATTTTCACGGTTGGGCCCGCGGTCTATAAAGAGCCTTTTATCTTTAAACCAATCGCATCTATGAACATAGCGCCTCATTAGCATATCGGACGATTACGTCATATGACTGCTACATTCATTGGCGGGTGAACGTACGTACAGTATTTTGTACTTACATATTTTTTAAACATATTTTTTGTGCGCTTAACATTATGGAGATCAAATATGTTTAAAATCATGTAACGTTAGTGTTTTTTATTTCATTATAATCGAGAACAAAACTGCTGATCTAGAGCAATTTCCGCTCGAAAGATACTGCAATCTACCTATTTCCGATAATGGACAAGTCCAAACTTTTAGACCGCGTATGCTCATGAATAATTCATGAAGCTTGAACTTGAGCGCGCTGTGCGCGCGTTAGCGCAGAAATTTGATTTAATGGGAATTTCAGTGCAAAACTTTTCCATATGTACCCGTCATTAATTGGCTAAACACAGTCACGTGAATGCCATGATAATTTAGTTTATATCCTACATGAATGAAATCCTGTTCAGTGATTCGTCTACATAGCGTCATGTGACCAAACATAGTAATGCCCATGGAGAAAAATGTGATATGCGTGACGTCATTCATGGAATAGTAAATGCTATTCCATGAATGACATCATAGACGCCGGGTGATCATATTGAGCCCATAGAGATGCGTGTTATAAAACTTCCCTGCGAGCAGAGGTCTTGTTTTAGCTTGCGAAGATGCTCGACGAGATTTCCCAAAGAGTTATTTAAAAAGAAATACAGAATATTTTCACCCGTGAATATCAATAAGTTCCAAAGAATATTCTAGAGATGCATTTCATGTATAACGTAGCGGTATTCGAATTTTAAAATTCCGACAATGGTGCACATTGTGCATCGTTGTCCTTCTGTGGTCGTGACACTAATTCGTCATTTAACAATCAGCCGCGGTGTGCACTGCACTAGCTGTATGTGTAATGTACGAATAACTATTTTCTCCATACAATTACACGTGTGTATGTATAAAGCGGGTTAATTATTCACTTTGATGCGCGCGTTTTGCATTTGGGTGCGCATTAGTTGTTAATGCGCGTAACCATGAATGGAAAGATAGCGCAATACACGCTCTGCGCTGTGACTATTGCGCAAAGTGGGTGAGTGTCACAAACAGAACATAGTCAGTGCAGTGATGGTTCCATGATCAATGTTTTGTTTTTCTTTATATTTTTCTTTAATTTAATTGAAATCATTTATTTTTCGAAGATTATGATTATGCGAAGGATATAAAACAAATATATCATGCACTATTTCGAGCCACTAGTGAAATTATGGATTCCTCGGTGACAGAAAAAGCACTGATTTTCTTCGGGGCTAGCGCCCCATAGTGCTTTTCACCTCGGAATCCATAATTTCAACTAGAGGCTCTCAGTGCATGGTATATTTGTTTAATATTACATGGCCAGAGAGGTGTGTCACCCGCATGGCGCGCGCTGCAAAAGAGACTGTATTATGACGTCACAATGAGAACCAAAGGGACGTGTCGTACCGTATGTTGTATTTGACTGATTTCAGTTCCAATGCACGAATGTGTATATAACCCCGGATCTAGCCAGATGATATAACAGTTGTTAACATTGTTGTCGGGAAAATCATGGAATGTTCCCTCGGGATTTAAAATGCTATATCGTGGAAAAAAAAGTCCCTCGACTACGTCTCCAGACTTATAATCTGTGATATTCCCTCCAACACCAGTTAACAACTTTTATGCAGTAAGTCAAAAGTAAGGAAATAATATTTTATCTTGGGAATCCAAAATCAACAAACCTTATTTCATTAAAATTTACCTTTACGAGCACATGCGTAACAAACGCATTCATTATAAATTATCTTTAGGCACATGCATATGATTTTCTACAGTTCAAATTCGAATTCTATTCCTGTTCCCTCCATTTTCTCCTTGTAGATCTTATCGAAATATTCGTTCTGAGCCACCGTGAACTCGTCCTTCCAACCACCAACTTTTCCTGCAAAATAGAAATGAACAGAAGAAAGTAAAGTTGAATTCGGCTTCATCATAATGTGTTGCACAACGTGGGGTTAAAGGGGTAGTACAGTTTTGGTAAGGCTGAACTTTAGTTACCAGAACCTGCACAGTAACATTACAAACTAATATTTATAACCCCACCATGCTCGAAAGGTATACAAAAATACAAACGACTAAGTAAAAAGCCTGTTATCATTCAAAAAGTGCCATTAAAACACGAGAGGGCGCTCTCTAATGAGGCATTGGTTTCAACCATTTTTCATAACAAATTATGCATGTGATGTTTGTTGAAATAATGATTATAAAGAGAGATCGTCAACAACTACACTCTAAATTACAGGGATTTAAAATCTAAATCGTAGCTTGGATTAAAACAAATATAAATACACTTAGATTATTTGTAAATCTATGGAGACTTAAAAAGTCGCGCGAAAGCAATTGTTAATCGAAGGCCAAGGTGTGATTTTCAATCCATCAAAGGATTTGAAAATAACGCCAGGTTATCGGAGATTTGACGAATGAGAACAGAGATATTTCACACGTGACCTACTGCGGTATTCTGAAGCTCAGTTTTCTTAGTTTTATACTCATGAATATTCATAACTAGGATTACGGTTTTGGTTAGAGTTAAGGATATGATTACAATGAGACCACTCTTTCCATCATCGATTTACATAGCGTAATGGTCACGCTGTGGACCTCCACGCTCGGTGTCACGGGTTCGAATCCTCTCTTAGTCTTCTATTTTTTCTTTTGCCATGATAATTGGTGAGTAGCGCTTTATTTAGTAAATGTATCATGCACAGTAAACTAAAAACTGAAAATTGTGGCCTGCATCACTGATTATGAATAATTCATTAGGATGCCATGAACTCGCCTGGGGCCTAATAAGATTAACATAAAACAAATCCAAAAGGGCTTCATTTTTAATCTATCTGGATTTATATTTTTTAAATCCAACAAAAGATTTATTTTAAATCATGATCGCCTGGTCCCTAACCACAGCCGAAGAAAGATTTAAAAGTAAATCTAATAGATTTAATTTTAAATCCTTGTAATTTAGAGTGTATTTAAAAACCGCTTTTTAACATTTTTGAAAAAGTGTAAGCATTTTTTTTCTTTTTTTTTTTTTAAATCATCCTATTTATTTGGGGCCCAAATAAATATGATCAGATATATTTATTGATATTTCAGCCATTTCTGAACCGATTGTGACCAAATAAAGTTTATTCTGCCATTAAAATTGTTATGTTCTTTCAAATTCGACACTTAGTTTTTCATTACCTCACGACGAATTTATGTTGTGCAGCGCTCTCTCTACCAAAACTGAACTACCCCTTTAATGGCAAGCGATTTGGGTACATTCAAACCTGAGTAAAGTGACCAACAAATGACTGTCAGCGAAACAAAAAGTGGCCACTATTGACACGTGGCCATTAAAGACAATAACCATTACATTGTTTCCTCTGGAAGGGTACACTGCTTTTAATGCCTGCCGCTATAGACAGGTGACCACTTAGAGAGGTTTCAATGTATTGAATGAAAATAATGTGCGAGAACAAGAACATAGAGTGGGTAATATATGAACTGCCTACACTGGCCTTTCTTGAGGTAAGAAAGGTGTCCACAAAATATCGTGATATTCTGTTCGTCTTTCTTCATATTTTTTTACTTTTGACATTAACATGTGACCTGGTTGGGATCGAAATGTATTACTAAGTAAAGCACGTGTAGGCCAGGATTTGGCTGCCTTTGCTAGAATGCTCCCAATTGAGTGGGGAATACAATCTTCCCTCTAACCTAACGTTTTTGAGGTAAGGTAGTTGTCCACAAAGTCTTGGGATATTCTTGTCATCCTCCCCAATATTTCCCTCCATCGTCGACACCGAAATAAAACTGTGACCCAGTTGAGAACGAAATGTACAACTAAGTAAAGAACGTGTAGGTCAATTAGGTAAGGTTGCCTGGCTAGAATGCTCAAAATGGAGTGGGAAATACAATCTTTCCTCTATCCCACCTTTCCTGACGAAACGTATAAGTTGTCCGCAAAATCTAGCGATATTGTCCCTGTCCTCTCCAATATCGTCCTCGATCCCGAAAAAAGTGGGACACAGTGGGAAACAAATGTATAACTAAGTAAAACACAATCATATATTAGGCCGAAGTATGGATTCCTTGGCTACAATGGAGTGGAAAAAACAATCTGTCACCAAACGCACCTTTTCTGAGGAAAGGCAATTGTCCAAAAAATCTGCTGATATGCTTCCCATCCTCTCCAGTGTTTACCTCGACCCCGAAATAAAAATGTGACCCAGTTAAGAAGGAAATGTATATCCATGGACCCAGGTATATCTAAGTAAAACACAAATAGGCCAATTAGGTATTAACTGCCCGTCTAGTATGCTCCCGATTGAGCGAAACAAATAATCTTCACTCCAGCTCACCTTTTCTGAGGTAAGATAGTTGTCCACAAAATCTTGTGATGTTCTTTCCATCGTCCCCCATCTTTTCCTCGATCTGCTGGTAGCTCTTCTGCATTCCTTTCATCTCAGTAAGTTTCACGACCTTATTCAGCTGATCCTCCGAGAGAGGGCGCTCCAGAAAATCGGCGACTCGCTTCACGCCGCCCCGCAAATCCTGCAGTTTTAAAATGTACAGTAATACAGAAAAGGATAATTACGAGCTTCAAATAAAAGTGATCTATACACAAACGAACGTTAACGTTTGATGGATTGGAATTCACACCATCAACAACCGTATCTGTAATATCATGGAATGTTCAAACTTTAAATTGGTAGACAAGCGCTAAACGTCAAGGGAATTGTAACAATGACCATACAAGCGCCAAAATTGGCGTGTCAAACGGCCGAGAAATATTTATACCGGACACTTTTCGCGCGCCGTCTATATCAACGATGGCCGCGCGCGCCGTGCACCAAACAAGCTCATAAGTTTCGTGGCAGTAAAACGGGCGGCGTGCGTACTATGGCGCCACGAAGAGAGTTTCTTCCTACTCTATGGCTCTTTAGAAGCGTCCTCTGACGCAAAGATACAGTAAATAAACCTGTTCACAACAGAGTTTGCGATCCCATAATAGTTAATACAGGCACTCCCTGCGTGTTCACCTAGGAAATGGGTTAAAACCCTACGAGTCCAACGTAATCCTGGGAGTGATCAGTGGTTATAACATAGTTATTATGGATGATAATTATCTATATAAGTCTTGATCACGACTGGACCATGTACGGTTCATGACGATTACGTTTACTACATTACCTTCATAAAGTCCTCGTATTTACAGATGAGAACGTTGGGGTCGTCCTTGTGGGCAAACCATCCCTTGACATGGCGAAACCAGCTCCCACCGAACACTGGCAATTAAACAATACAATGGCTAATGCTTATACGGTTCAAATTATTAAACAATACTTCACAATATGCTACATTTATCGTATACATACTGCTTAAAAGACACACATATCAATCTTTCAATTTATCTACAAGGTTATCCGTCATGCCCGTGTCTTATTTTTTAATCATGATTATGGTGGTAATGTTCTAGGATTAGAACGGTAACTTTCTTCGGAGTGGACATGATGCTTACCGATCACCAGGGCCCTAAATTATATTTTAAACAAATATAAAAAAACGTTTGCAATGGTTGTTAGTGTCAAATTAGTCTTAGTACTATGGCATAAGCTGCAATGCTCCATGCTGGTTGGCTATTTACAGGTCTACAAGTTTACAATAATTGCATAATATTTATCAAATGGGGTCAAGGATAAAAAAACAAATTGTTCCATTAAATAAATACCTAAATGATTGTAGTTTAGTTACCTTTTCGGAATTCGTGAGCGGTTTGCGACAGGACCATTATACTGTACATTCTATCAGAGACTCATAATTGACTAATCATGTTAAAATACCACATTAAAACGTTCATTAGACAGTTCTGAGCACTTACTTTCCTCTGAGAGGAAGTATGGAAGAAATCCCTCCCATCCACCCATGTGAGCTGGGTGCACGGACCCAATGAACTTGAACCAAGACACGGCCACGTCCTTCGGGTTGCGGCAGAAGTAGATGATCTGTAAGATACAAAAACAGTAACTATTAAACAATAAGTATTAATACAAACAATAATAATGATAATGCTAAATATATTACTCATTGCGGATATAGTATCGATGCTGATAATGATGCTGATATTGAAATTAAACAAATAAAAACAAATAGAGGTTTATTATTCATTATACCCTGCTAGCTGCCAGTTCCATTTTAAAGTAGGCAACGAGAAGGAATAGTATATGTAACGGCAAATAGTTTTAGAAAAGTGTTTTTAAAAAGAGAGGAATGTCAGGTCGGATGAAGTCTGAGTGCCATCACTATGAATCGAAAAGTAATATATGTTTGGGAACAAACCAATATAATATATGTATATGAGTAATGCGACTTTAGTCGACAGCGACAGAGGCCCCAAGCGTTTTCATCATACTATTAACGGCGCGTCATTTTACCACGTTTTGGAGCAATCGAAAAAAATTGCGGAGGGGGGGGGGGGGGGGGGGGGGTGGGGCCATTATGCCCCCCCCCCCCCCCCCCCGGCCTTATTAGGGTTAATGCTGTAAACAAGCAGAGTCATCCGGTTTTCCGGTGTAGTTCATATAGAGCTAAAATAGCTGTACATAATATGTTGCCTTTCTGTATCGATCCCGCCGGTCGAGTCTTGTAATTATTAGATTTGTTTGATTTTGAGTTAAGTCTTGTGCTGCTCAGAAGGTAACAATCACCAACAATATTCACCAACTAATCTAACCAGAAACTTATATTACAACGGGTCTCAGTGGGGTAGCGAAGTCGGACTAAATAGGGGCGTGGGTTGCACCCAAATTAGTGTGGGCACACATCATGTATTTCGTTATTTTGCAGATGTTCCCGTTTTATTATTTGTATTTTTTGGCAAATTATTGGAGGGG
Source organism: Echinarachnius parma (assembly GCA_037951105.1). NCBI lineage: Eukaryota > Metazoa > Echinodermata > Echinoidea > Clypeasteroida > Echinarachniidae > Echinarachnius > Echinarachnius parma. The sequence continues at coordinate 10,210 of JBAMJV010002235.1, read as the reverse complement.
CGTGCCCCCATGCAAGCCCCTTTGCGAGACACACAAGCCCGGCGCAGACAGAGCCGACTCGACCCGATCCAACTAGTTTTCAGCCTGATTAACTCAGTATGCGTTGCCTCAACCAGACGGATCGGGTCGAGTCGGCTCTGTCTGCGCCGAGCTTAACAGGTAAAGTCGGACAAGCAGACCAGCTAAGAAATCTACTGCATCTATATCTATAGTTAACCTTGCTTTTCTTCTTTATGTGTTCTGGGGCGAACTCCTCCAGTATGTGCCCTCCCATAACGCGAGGCGATTCCCACGTCCTCATAGCCTCATACCCAGGCGTTGCGGTTTTCAGTTCCTCCAACGTAGCTGCGAGTACGAGATCGATACCGTACAGCATGTGAGTACGGTCGATCTTTTCAACATCTACGCCATTCGTGATGAGGTAGGCAATCTCCTGGATCCAGTGCGTTCCTGTATATTTTAGAAGATGTTAAATGAACAAAAGCATTTACACGTATTATGATGATGATACTAATTATGTAGATAATTACGCCAAGTGTCACGTTCACACACAATTCTGCTTAGTTCGAGGACGCAATTTCTTAAATAATTACCGTCATACGTTAGCAATGATATTATGTATAGGGCTACACGACCATGACTTAAATAGATACTTGAGTGTTGTTGAGAAATTGTTCATGACTATTTGTTTGAATTCCAGCATATTACATTGATTTGATCGCGGAGTATGCATAGTACTGTCCTACGTGCATACAATAATTGTATACAAAGTGGGTCTTCTGTGGGTTAATAACGAAACGGTACTGTAATAAATATAAGAATGTGTTGCGGTTTGCATATCCATGACCCCATTTATAATTAACAATTTCCCATCGATAAAAAACGATTTACAGTCAACAAACGGATGCAAAATTGTCTCAGTCAAAAGATAACGCACCCAGTGGCGTACACTCCTTGCATGCCTACTGATTTTGGGGAGCACGTCACTTCAGTGGCGTAGCTTATTCTGCACTTATTCCGGGGAGGGCAGGGGTGGGGGTGCGAATTACCTTGGAGCCCTTCATTTGTCTCTCTATTCGTTTAATGATATCTCACTTACGTTTTTTCTATAGATTTGACAATGTATTGGGTGGGGGAGGGGGGGGGGGGGGGGGGGCACGTGCCCTATTGGTAAACAGCCAGCAGATGTAATAAGAAGAAAAGGAACTGGGCAACCCGCCCCTCCCCCCCCCCCCCCCCCCCCCTCTCCTCTCCCAAGTCCCCATTGCTACGGCACTGCATGTGGTAACTACCCATCATGATCTTTGAAACTGCAAATATAAAGTTACGCAAATATGAAGTGCGAGTAGTGTTAAAATAACCATTCATGCCATGGTCTTCACGCTTATTCTAATACCATAAGCATGGGTTCTTATTTGGTAGAAATAAAGGGGGAAAAAACGATTTTGTATGGGCTAATAAGAAATTCACGCGATAAATTGAACATTTTATAAAAATCATTCTTCAATATCATTAATAACGTACTCGAATTGGTCGTGATACCAGATCTGCATGTATAAGCATATAGTTAGTGAAGTAAGTCTTATAAATGTATATATGCTTATAATATATTCCTACATTTAAAGTAAAAGCTAATAAATGTGGAGTAATTTCAGTACAAATTCATAATGACGTTGGTAAGAGCGGGGAACGTATATCGATTGACACGAAACAACTCACTATAGGGAAACAGTAACCATTCCGGTTAATAGTGATAATAATGAATGATACTACTATACTGTGCTCGTAATCATTGGAGCTGTTATTAGCGTTCATTCCATCGTGTTTATTGACACGAGCCGCCCTGCATATTATGAACACACGTGCCCCGCTGGTGATAATGGCCCGTATTCACAAAGGAGGTTTGTACAGTCCATGGTCTAAACCCCGGTTTACATCTATGGGATGCGATATTGTAAACTGATGGAGAGAGAATGTAAATTCCTTACTTGTTAACAATGTTGATGGTACACAAGTCATTCTCTCTCCATCAGTTTACAATTGGCATTCCATAGATGTAAACCGGGGTTTAGACCATGGACTGTACAAACCTCCTTTGTGAATAGGGCCAATATGTTTCAACAAAGATGCGAATTACGTATCATTTACATTCTTGACGGCACTATATCAATATGGAAACGTAATTATCTTAAGATCGTGTATGTATAACGGCCAGATGAATATAGTTTTGTTGATGTATCAACCAACAAATAATAGTGAAAGCCTTTAATATTGCAGTACAATTCCATTTCCCCCCCCCCGCCCCCCCCCCCCCCCCCCAGGCTATCAATAAATTATTATAATTTCTATACTGCATGTAACAACTGATTGGCTAAATGTGTAACTGAGAAATTTCTTTTCCACCTGCTATGTGACAACTATGGTATCATTATCCAATACGTCAATTTGTTATACTATGATTTAGAAATATCTTTTCCCACCTGATTTCGGGTACGTCACGATGTAAACGTCATCTTCGCGCGTCTCCCACTTCTGTAGGGCATCCAGAATCTCGACCGTTTGAGTCGAGAAAAGATTCACCCCTTTGTGGGGGTTGACCGTGTCCAAGATGTTGATGATCCCCGCTTGACCTTTGTCTTGACTTTGACCTGGAGCATTACTCTCGGACGATGCCATGTTGGCTACAATAAAGTGGTTTTGTTTCCTTCGCAGTCAATATATTATACCCGAACATATATATTACGCTGCTAACAGCAGCTGCAGTCTGCCGTGTACACAATCGATCACATACATTGTACCGGCTACGCTGTATTATACAGTACAGTGTCGTGTGCAATCAAGGAGGTATAAGGTTAGCTTGCAATAAACAGTACACTGCTAGTCAACACTACATGTGCGTTCGATTCGGACTGTCTTCGCCGTGTACTAATATTGCGACACACGGCGAAATATATGAGCGTATAATCATGTAACCACTGCATGGGGTATTCGGGTTATTTCCCACTCTGCACCACAATGTCCGAAATAAAGAAATGCAGAGTACTATTCATTGCAACTATATATATCTCTCATTTTGCACCTCCGTGTTATGTATAGATCCTTGTGTATGATTACAATGATCCTATAATAATTTAGTATCAATATAAGTTTAACCAGGGACCTCGTATAGCTACCTCAATGAGTAAGGCTGAATTAAAATCAGTGTATTTTGAGCGCTGGATCACCACGAAAATGTGCATACATGACTTTGTGTGCCAAGTGAAACTTTGAAGAAAGCTAAGGTAATTTAATCTTTTTTGCAATCTCTTTGTAATATTATGTAATAAAAAGTAACAGAAGCTGTAGCCTATACAAATCATATTTTTCTCATAAATCTTTAAAAGGAAGTACAGTTCAATCAGGTCCAATATTGGAGTAATTAATACTCAGGTTTTATGTTAAAATGTCATAGTTATAATGAAAAAATGCATGAATTGTAGAAAAACATTTAAACGGCTAAATAATAGGGACGTATTCTTTAAAAAAATCAGCCATTGAAATAAGAAGGCACCCACCAAACGCCTAAAGGTTTCACCCATTTTTTGTTTAAAAATGTTATTGTAATGTTTGGTTAAAATAATTATTCAATAGATACATCATCGGAAACTATTCTAAAGCCACATTGGTACATTTTGAGAGAAAAAATGTAGGCTTTATAGATTTTATAATCAAATTATCGAATAAATGTGGGCTCCACAATTATTCAAAACCGGATATTTCAGCTACTGTTTCTGAACCGAATTTAATCAAACAAAGTTTAATCTGTCTTTTAAATTGTGTGCTTTCCCTTACAAAAAAAAACCATGGTAATACCATGGTTTTCATGGTATTACCATGGTATTACCATGGTACACATGGTATTACCATGGTATTACCATGGTAACATATAGTACCATGGTACACATGGTTATACCATGGTAATACCATGGTACTACCATGGTACTACCATGTGTACCATGGTAGTACCATGGTACACATGGTAGTACCATGGTAGTCATGGTACTACCATGGTAGTACCATGTGTACCATGGTACTACCATGTGTACCATGGTACTACCATGGTACTACCATGGTACTACCATGTGTACCATGGTACTACCATGGAAGTACCATGTGTACCACGGTACTACCATGGGTACTACCATGTGTACCACGGTACTACCATGGTACTACCATGTGTACCACCGTACTACCATGGTACTACGTATGTGTACCATGGTACTACCATGTGTACCATGGTAATACCATGGTACTTTAATGATAACCATGCACAGGGGCCGCGGAAAGGTTTTGAAAGTGGGGGAGGGGGGGGGGCTGACTTCATTTGGGCTGTTACTATATAGTTATTATTTTGTGCTGATGTATTTCTTTGTTTTAAGCCAAACAAAGGGGGGGGGGGGGCTGCAGCCCTCCCATCCCCCCCCCCCCCCCCCCCCCCCGCTGGCTACACGGCCCCTGAATCACGACATTTCCATGGTAAACTAATACCATAATTAATACCACATAATATGGCACAAATCAGTGACCTAGCTACAACCCTATGATTATATTCTATATATTTCACCATCTGTATTTTATTAGCTATAATAATAGAAATAAGATGCAAATTACATTTCTTATATGTATAATGTTATACTGTTCTTTGCATATCTCACCAGGCGCGCCAGGCAATCTGCACACTTTCTAGGTACAATATGCATGTACCCCCCCCCTCCCCCCCCCCCCCCCCCCCCCCCCTCCCCCCTCAGGTTAGTCAAGTCAGCAATGGTTCTGATTGGCCCAATATTGAGGGACCCCATTTGAACAAGCAGCGGCAGCCATTGCATTATGCAGGCCAATGCATGCAACGAACGGCAATATGCTGCGCAGTATAGTATGCACAGACTGTACGCACGCAGTGTATGACATGTGTATGGTGCATGCAGTGCTAGTGCCATAGAAGTATGACTCCAACACTGCCGTTGTATATTATTAGTGCGTGCAGAGAGATACTGAAGCTGTACCCTATTACAACAAGCTATGAGGCCAGGGGAAATGTGTATTATACTTTTAGGCATGGAGATTGTGAGAACTAGACTTGCAGTTGCATGGACATGATGGAGGATGAATTCAAATTTGAGTAGCATTAATTCCCAGAAAAAACTGTTGGTAAGTATTATATAAATATGTTTACATGATGTAGCTTACATTTTAGAAATGTGATGTGATGTGAACTGATGTGACAGTGATGTGATGTGATTGTGATGTAATGTGATGTGATGTGATATGAATCTATGTCTGATGATGTGATTGTGATGTGATGTAAACATGCTAAAGAGTAAAGTACTATAATTTATCATGATGATGCCGCTTGGGAATTGTAACTAGTAAGACAAAGAAACAGCCTACAAAAGTACAACTTTTACAATGCTCATTCCCTCATTCTCTGTCGTACATATCACATCTGACAAAGTATGGTCCACTCAGGTGGACCATTTGTAACACGCAATATATGGCAATACACAGGAGATTACCATACTGCTTATTCATACACTGTTGCGTTCACCAGTTGAACGCTGTGTTTTAGGACGCATCGGTAAGGAAAACGGACGGGAAATAATCATTTAATTTCTACATTTTGCGGTCTTCAAAACAACAAAGTAGGTAATCATTATCAAAATACATGAATTGGGGATCACATAAACGAAAGTTTTTTTGCATTTGATGGTAAATTGAGGTAGAAATCAGCCGACAAAAACTTGTTGTTTCCGTTGGATAGTGCAGCGGGCGGAACAGGTTTGATCTCCGCACAACGCTATTGTAATGAACCTATGTGTGTCATATATGGTCATCATGGATTCATGGTCATTGCAAATGAAAACAAATATGATTGAGTGACATACACTTTGGCATCCCATTACTGTAATACATCAAAATGTCATTCTTTACTCACACAGCAACGAAATGTAGTACCTCGGTACTAGTACTCCCATTGACAATGTACACATCTCATAATTTCTAGTGCGATGTTGGCATCATTTCACAATAGACATAGCGGACAATCTACACATCATTTCACTTAAAAACTTCAGCCTGTGCACATTCTAAGTTTAGCACGCAAGTATCAGGTGTGCAATTTGTCACAAAACACACAAACACAAAGTTGACGCAGGATGCAAGCAGAATCATAACTTTTCAACTTTTACTTGCCCGAAAAGAAAATGTACTTGCCCTATTACTTCTAGATGAGATTTACAAATTAGAATTTCATTATTATCTCCTAGTTGAGCAAAAATTTAGTTGCCCAGTTGGGCAACCAAACTAGACCATTTATGAAACTTCACTTGCCCGACATCAATTGTTACTTGCCCCGGGCAACAGGGCAAGTGGTAGTGTCGAACACTGCTTTAGTACAAGTTAACATTTCAATAACAATGATTTATCACTGTTATGTAAACAATTATAAATACATGTCTTTACTGTTTTTATTTTATATGTTGTGCATTTTTAAAAATAAAATGGTGAGATACTTATAATATCTCTTGATTTCTCTTTGTTATACACTTTACAGGGATGCACTTTCACCATTGAAAGCACCTCTACATCAGATGATAATGAGAGAGAAGTCATAATTGCCGTTGAGACGTGTCATAGAGCGGTCAAAGCACAACTTGAGCTGATTATCTGCATGAGAAAGAGAAGCAAGGGGTCAAGCCAAGCGCCTTGCCTGAAAACAGTTATCAGCGATGGTAGTAGAGGATATTGCTGCTGCTGAAGTTGAGCCTTAAATTCTTGAAAAACAATTGAATGTGAAAACCTCTGTTAATGTATGTACACGTATTAGAGTACATGACAGGTACGGCTGTTCTTTACGCCTTCTCCAACAGGCTGCATGGAAGTCTCCCAGCTGCTGTTATACAATCAAAACTGACACGGTGCCTGATTTACCATTGGGAGCTTGCTCCCAGTCACAGGCCACAGTGCACCAATAGTTTCAGCGAATCACCCACGTCGAGCTCAATCCATTGTAGCTCGTCTGAACGTACAACTTTTAAAACACGGCCCATACGACATCGAGCGACCCACTGAGCACTTAAGGCTTTGCATGGTCAACGGATTCTATGTACTTTTCTTCTACTTTGGCCTCCGACAGGGAGCGACCCACTGCCTCTGCCAAGCACCACAAATCGTTACCTTCTCTTCTTGACCGCGAACATCAACTCCATTATCAGGAGTGTCGATCAGCGTCGACGGCGCATACTTTACAAGTTTACAGCTCTTTAGCCATGACAACAAAGTCTTGTGGAGTGTGTGACTCAACTGGCAATGTAATTGTGATGAGAATCCTTGTGCCGTGGAAAATCCTGCATGATGCGGATTCACGCTGCGCGCTTGGAGGGTTGAGCGCATGTGATGGAAAAATACTGAGTCACATGAAATTGGTAATGACCAGTTTACCAATTGAAGGTTAAGGTCACGATAACATGAATACAATAAAGGCGAGAGTACTATGCATGAATTGTAAATTACAATTTTCCTTGCACCAAGCAGAAGAGGAGCAGTATAGCTGTTATTATTGTGAACGCCAGATTATAACAGGAGTTGGCTAATCTGGTCACACCATATTTGGCCAAAAATTGGTAAGATTGCATTTGAAGGAGTCTGCTATTTGGTTGCCTACCTAGTCAGTGATAGGTTTTCAGGCCATGGCCAATGGAAAATCATGGAAAATCAGATCATGTTTCAAAACTGATTGATGCGTGAAGAACATTGATTGTGCAACTTCTTATAAAAAAAGTCCATCTAGTTGAACATGTGTGAATTAAGAAGCAAATATTGATTACAATTCCTTTTAAGTATACATGCATAAAAATATGTCTACTTGAGCAGTAGATCTACATACTTTGTCAAGTATTGAGGTGGTAATCGGTAATCTTCCATGCCTTTTTGGTGGTAAACATTAATTTCATGGCCCAAAGAGGGCTTTATTCAGACATACCATTGAACCTACATCTCCCATCTCTTTGCCTACATTTAATGTTATTTCTATGATAGATTGTTTCCAATACTGTTTCATTAACTAAGGATTTTTATCAGAAGTGATGATTGAGATTCAATCATTTACAGAGTTTTCTTATTCTTCTAAATGATACATGTAGGTTTGAAAGAGTGAAAAATTATCACATGAATACGTGCAGTTCATTTTATCCCATACTGCCCATTGATTTTGACGACAAATACAAAGCATTCAGAAGCGCTTTTCGTGTAATTCATGAATATTTGCAAACCTGGGGGACTTGCGAAGGCAAAACCTTGTGAAAAAGAATGTAAAACTCTACGTGATATTGGCTAAATTTTACTTTAATGTTTGATTGTACTTAATAAAAATTGCTGTATTAATATAAGGTTGTTAAATATTAAATAATAATAATTTTTGTAGTTATGTAGGATGCTTACCTGATACAAATTATTTCAAATAACGGGAGCCTCGTCCTCATTTGTCTTTGTACACTTTTCAAGGGTGCAAAGACTGATGAAAGACTGCATAAGTACTGCACATTATTATCTAAGTGTGTATTTTTTTTCATCAATGGGTTAAATTTAGCCTGTGTTAAACTTAACCCACCACTTTATGGAGAGCCGCAATGCAAATAATGCACCTTTATTATAATGTGTGCTTGTTGCTACATGTACATGTAGATGTGCGCTTATCCTTGTCAAACGCCATACAAAACCTATGATTTAACCATTGCGCGTGACGCATATTTTTTACGCCTACTGGCAAGCAGAGTTTTAAAAAGTGTAAGAAAACTGACGATTATCGTCGATTTTTTCTGATTTATTTCACTATTCATCTAGATATGATATGTTCTCGTCTCAAGGAAACCTCCATACCACTGCTGTCGAAACCAAATGTAGAAAGCGTTTATTGAATTAAAAAATCAAGAAAATGCCAAGGAGACTGGTTGCAAAGCATCAATTACCCGGTTTTCCATAAAACACTGAGTTAAATTAAACCCACTTGTTCCATAAAACGACGCGAATGACGTATTTTAGCACCATGCTGAATTTAACCTTTGATAAGAATTCCACCCTAACAGTTTGTCCTAGCTCTTTCAAGTCAAATTTGTCACATGTATTAGTATGTAGGGAAAGTGGGCATTCAAAAAGCTATGAAAGTATCATGCAACATATCATAGAGAGTTCTTTATATTTTTGTTTGAAATAACTTGCATGAGTGCAGTATGACTTTCAATCCAAACCTTTACAATTGGAACTTCTTCTATTCAATTGTGATGTATGTTTTGTAAAAAAAAACTTGGATAGATGATGCATGTTTTGCGAATTTCACTTTGAGAACAAAGATTGAAGTACAATCATGTTCATATGTCTTATATGTTGGAACTTACCATGACATGTGAATGCACATATATCGTCCAGATCTCAAATCTTTGTTAAACTTAAAAGTATTACAAAATAATGTCCATCTACTGATGTTGCCATTCTAATAAATGTTTTTAATGCAATGTACACACATTACTAGTATTTCAGTCCTTTCAAACTGTCATGTATAAAGTGCATAATGATGATTTTGGAATGTATTTTGTTGTTGATTGATCGATTGTTTTTTTGATTGCTTGGTACTGCTGGTAGTGTAATTAACAATTGTATGTTCTAAAGAAATACCATGGTATTACTATAGTACTACCACGGTACTGTATACCATGGTAGTACCACGGTATATTACTGTATAGGAACATGGTATTGTAGTACCACGGTATAGTACTCTGGTAGTACCACGGTATGGTAGTACCACGGTATAGTACCGTGGTAGTACCATGGCATGGTAGTACCGTGGTAGTACCACGGTATGGTAGTACCGTGGTAGTACCACGGTATAGTACCGTGGTAGTACCGTGGTAGTACCATGGTAGTACCACGGTATGGTAGTACCGTGGTAGTACCACGGTATAGTACCGTGGTAGTACCATGGTACTATACCGTGGTAGTACCACGGTATAGTACCATGGTAGTACCACGGTATGGTAGTACCACGGTATAGTACCGTGGTAGTACCATGGTATAGTACCGTGGTAGTACCATGGTACTATACCGTGGTAGTACCACGGTATAGTACCATGGTAGTACCACGGTATGGTAGTACCACGGTATAGTACCGTGGTAGTACCGT
>JBAMJV010002234.1:0-46213 GCA_037951105.1 Echinarachnius parma | reverse complement strand
GAATTGACTGAAAAGATATATTTCAGATTATTTTTATTTTCTGTGACGGTGGGCTATCTATAGATGAGGTTTACTTAACTTCGTTTGAGGTGTGCGTTTTGAGAAATTACACTGGCCCAACACATTTCGAAATGTGAGTTTATGCAACCAAAATGAAACTTGAATATGATAAACTGTATATGCGCGCGAAGCGCGCGGCAAAAAAGAGATTTACAGTCCTTTTCAAACTAGAAAACGGCTATTTGAAGATTAATTATTGATAAAGTGTCGTCTTTCCCCCTCTTTGGCATTATATTACTTGATTTTTTTCTTCCTCATTTTCGGAATTATTGTGGGGGGCGAAATGATATGTTCGCCCCCAATATTTTCATTGGGGGGGGGGGGGGGGGGGGGGGGGGGGGGGGGGGGGGGGGGGGGGGGGGGGAGGGGAGGGGGGGGGGGGGGGGAAGGGGGGGGGGGGGGGGGGGGGGGGGGGGGGGGGGTCGACCGCCCCCCCCCTGCCCCCCCCCCCCCCCCCCCCCCCCAAGATCGACACCCCTGTTCCGCCTCCTACGCCAATGCCAACTACGTTCATGTCAGGTTAAGAAAACTGTGCGTGTCATTGTATTTCTATGCCATAAACACTGACAATTCCCGATCGATATATAAAATGTGTGAATGATTAATTATCGAATTTCATTGTTGTCATTTACATTACCGGTACATATAATTGTTGCCATGCAAACAGCTTTATCAACAAACATGCGCACTGTCAGCGACTTTCCGCAAAGCAATTCATTGCCGCATTGAAATGTTAGACGTACTCATGGTACTGGAAATCAGGTTTTCCCGCCAGTTTCGTAAACTTTTCATTCGTTTCGAAGCGTGTCATTCAATTTCGCAAAATTGAGCTGGAGCTTGAAATTGTGGTTTAAAATTCCATGTTGTTCATTTGATTTAGGTCTACTGTCGATTGATTTACCACTTTTAAATGTCTAATTCGAAAGAGCATACAATTTTAATGACATTATCAACTTTATTTGATCAAATCGGTTCAGAGACGGCTAAATATCCATAATTATAACCATTTGTAATTATTGTGCATGGGGTCTCACAATAATTCAAATCATTTTGAACCAACCGTAGAAAAATAAAATGCTTACACTTTTCAAACATTTACAAAAGATGCTTTGAAATAATTGTTGATGATCTGTCTATTTAGTCATTATTTTATACAAAACATCACTTGCACAATTTTGTATTAAAAATGATACAAACCAATGAGTTTTTAAAAGCGCTCTTTTGAGTTTTAAACGGCCATTTTTAAAAATTATAACAGGCTTTTACTAAGTTGTTTGTAATGTTGTAAACCTTTCGAGCATGGCGGATTTATAATTATTATTTTGTAGTGTTATTATGCAGGTTTTAGTTACTAAAGTCCAGCCTTACATAGCCTTTAGTCAAGGCTCTATATGGCTTGGAGATTCTCTTTGCGATCGCGAGCTAGCTAGCTGTGACAGAGCTATACGGCACGGGGTCAGCGAGCGGTACTAATTGGCTCCCATGTGCATATAGAGTTTTTAGGAACTTGAAGGGATAGTTGAGTGCTGGGAAAGAGAGTATAGTTTTGGTCAAACTGAATTTTAGTACCAAACCTGCACCATTACATTACAAACTAATAGTTATAAACTCCACTATGCTCGAAATGAATACAAAATTACAAACGACTAAGTAAAAAGCCTGTTTTCATTAAAAAAGAGCCGTTCAAACTCAAGAAGACGCTCTCTAAAAACTCATTGGTTTCAACCATTTTAAATAAAATATTGGGCATTTGATGGTTTGTAAAAATAGTGATTAGATAGAGAAATAATCAACAACTAAAACAAAACTTCTTTTGAAAACTTTTGAAAAGAGGAAGCATTTAAAAAAAAATGTTACGGTTGGTTCAAAATTATTGAATAATTGTGGGGCCCCAAATTTATAATAAATGGTTACGTTTTATGGATATTTAAGCCGTTTCTGAACCGATTTTGATCAAATAAAGTTTATTCTGTCATTAAAACATTATGCTCTTCAAATTTGACACTCAGTTTTTCATTAAGATAATTAATAATTTATATATTTATATGGATCGGAAATTGTCAGTGTTTGTGGCCTAAATATTAAATGACAAGCACAGTTTTGTCAACCTGACATGTATGAAATTAGCATAGGCGAACAAAGGCGGAAGGCTAGGGGGTAATAAATTACTGCGTGTTAATCTCACAAAAAAATTATTATGTGTAGCGCTCTCGATACCAAAACTCAACTATCCCTTTAACACGCAGTAATGTATTACCCCCTAGCCTTCCGCCTTGTTCGCCTATGCTAATTTCATACATGTCAGGTTGACAAAACTGTGCTTGTCATTTAATATTTAGGCCACAAACACTGACAATTTCCGATCCATATAAATATATAAATTATTAATTATCGAATTTCATTGTTGTCATTTGCATTACATATAAGACGTTGACATGCAAACAGCCTTATCAATAAACATGCGCACTGTCAGCGATTTCGCAATTGAAATGATAGACATAAAGGAAATCAGGGTTTTCCCGGCCAGTTGCGTATACTTTTTATTCGTTTTGATTAGCGTGTCATTCAATTTCGCAAAATTGAGCTGGAGGTTTAAAATTGTGGTTCAAATTTTAACTCGGCCTTGAAAAATTTCGAAAATTGTCAGTCTCGGCTCAAAAATTTTCCACGACTACCCCCCTCCCCCCCCCCCCCCCCCCCCCCCCCCCCCCCCGCTTACAGGATTCACAACCACTGGGTCTTGGTCTCGGTCTGGAAAATTGTGGCCCGGACCTGGTCTCGGCCTCGAAAATGTCGAAGATTCGCGGTCTCGGCTGCGAAAATGTATACGACTCCCCCCCCCCCCCCCCCCCCCCTCCCCTCCCCCCCCGCTTACCGGATTCTCACCACTGGGTCTTGGTCTCGGCCTCGAAAATTGTGACCGGACCTGGTCTCGGTCTCGAAAATTGTGAAGATTCGCGGTCTCGGCTGCGAACATTTTATACGACCCCCCCCCCCCCCCCTCCCCTCCCCGCTTACCGGATTCTCAACCAATGGGTCTTGGTCTCGGCCTCGAAAATTGTGGACCGGACCTCGTCTCGGTCTCGAAAATTGTGAAGGTACTTGGTCTCGGCTTCGAAAATTGTCTACGACTACCCCCCCCCCCCCACCCCCCCCCCCCCACCCCCCCCCCCGCTGACAGAAATTTTGTCTGAAGACAAAAAAGAAAACCTTAAATAAAATCCTGGTACGCACTGCAAACAACGACACACGCTTCAGCTGTTGTTACCCTGTTATATTTCTATATTTGAAGAGCTTCTTTCCAAAGGCGATTAATCCACTTTCTTTGCCCAACTTTGTTGATATTCTTGTGAGAATATGACAATTGAACTTTCTTTATCTTGATTCTGGTTGTGTAATCTGTCCCTAAAGTTGTGGTTTATAGATAGCTACGTAGCTTTTAAATGTACTAATATCGTTAACTCTTTTTATTTCATGGACAATGGTTTTAGCGCCTTTTGGACATAAGCTCTTCAATTCATACTATCAAAAGGGGATTATTCAAAGTGTGCCTAAATGATTTTTTTCCCTCTGCCCGCCAGAGTAAATAGAAACGGAAACGGCTTTACCGGCTTTACCGGCTTTACCGGAGACGGCTTTACGAATATCATAGAATTGTATGTAAATGTTACAATGACAATGACTTACGCGCCAGCCCTGTTACTCTGTGATACATGATTTGTTTATTTATTGAAGAGCTAATTCCAAAAGGTGCTCATTCAATCAACTTATTAAATTTTCGAGAAAAACAGGTCAATTTGCCAAGTTTGTTCACATTCGTGTGGGGAGTATGAAAATGGAACGATCCTTATTTAGATTTTGTTTGTGTATTTGTCTCAGCCTCAGCCATCGGGACGTTTCACGAACCACTAAAATCAATTTTAGCACTTCGTACTCACTAAAATCGACTAACTGTTTAGGGAGACACACTCTACTGGTTGCCTTTAGAAAAATGCCAGTATAAAATAGTTTGCAAGGGTATGGAAAGCACAGTTGTGTGCTTCATCCACCGTTCGAGGACCATGTGATATGTGCACCATTCCGACTTTACTGCAATGATTTTAAGCAGTTTCTTTCATGTTTACACTATCACTTTAACATTTCAGTCGTGCCATCGCATTACATTTATTCGTGTTGACAAGGACGAACATTAGTGCTTTGGTATAGTATAACCAGGACTAGAGTCGATTTCAACATGGGATCTGGTTGTTCCACTAGTTGTGTTCCCACCACGAGTTGTCCCACCCGTGTAGTCAAACCGGACGATCCCGCCGTTGACACCAATTTGATCGAGTGCGCAGGCAAGGTATTATATTCATTAATAATTTATATCACGCACAAAAGAGGCTTACTGAAGCGTTTGCATCTTGAACTCATTAGCGTAGTACGCAAAGATATATTCCAATTGAATTTTGTTTAGTTCAGTTCCAAAGCTTTTTCTATGTATTGTGTGTTTGTAATGCGATTTTGAGATCATATCCTATACAAACGTACTATTTCTAAGAAACGTGTTTTTAATAAGTATATCAAACAAGATCTTGTAAACAGTTATAGATTTAAACATCTCGAATCAATTTATGTAAAACTATTGTTAATGATAACAAAAACAAGTCACTCGAGAGTTAGGAAAATCACATCTGAACTCAGTGTACGAGCGAGGATTAAAAACACGCGTAATTTTAAACATCAAAAACGTGATAAACGTCCGAAAGGTTGCTGATGGTGATGCTAAACACATTCGAGCATCTTAAAATGTGTCTACTAACTTTGATGAAATGTGCATTGTTGTGTTCTGATAATTATTTCCAAAGAATTATGCGTAGAAATTTCATGTTAAATGGATATTATATGGCCAGGTAATGATACAAAATGCCAAGTGATGTTGTCTAACTCATTGCACTTTGTACACAGTTATAACTTTCCAGTGGATAATTAAAAAGCCGAACACTTCAATCATAAATACCCTTTTAACAAAAGGGATATAAAAAAACAAAATATGTTCGATGCTTCTGTTGGTAATACGAATACAACAAGGCATAACAGAATCACAGAAGTTCTAAGTAAGATTTGTTTTATTTGGACAATGTTACTAGACCATTTTCATGAACTATGGGTTGATGGTATAATAATAAATTGCTGTTGTAGACAGTAGAAGATCATCATTATTTGATCAAATCAGTTCATGAATATATATAAACATCGAAGTGGCAATGTGAAAATCCAAATAGAGAGACAAGCACCAGGGCAAGAAAATGCAACCTGGGTTGCGAGTGAGTTTGGTAGGGTCAGCAAAGTTATAAAGATCATTCGGGCACTACACACTCAGAAATAAAGATATACATTTGCACCCTTAAAGGGATCTAGTAACTTTGTTGACATGTGCAAAAAGTGACGAGTGTTTGATACAATGTATATCGTCGTTATATGATATGTCCATTGGGTGGTGTGTGAAAATGTCAAGTGAAATGGACGTTATATGGCCGAGTAATGAGCAAAAAAAAAGAGTGATACATGTATTTACTAACTAATTGCACTCACTTTGTACATGGTGTTGGCGATCCAGTGGATTATTCAACATCTGAACACTTCAATCGTAAAAATCTGTTTAACGAAAGGGAAATAAAAAAAAAACCGAAACCGGTCCCATGCTTATATTGTTAATACGAATACAACAAGGTATGAGGGAATTTGAGGGGATGTGGTGTGGCAAGATTGGTAGAGCGTGCGCTTTCCGATCGTGAGATCCCGAGTTCGAACCCTGCACACTGCCTTTGTCCTTCAGCAATACAATTTATCCACAATTGCTGCTCTCTACCCAGGTGTATAAATGGGGACCCGGTAGGAGGTGAAAGCCTATATGTAAAGGATCTTCTCAATGCCTGAGCCGCTTGGAAGGAATGCTCCCCAGGGAGTGGAGTGGTTTGCATTGTATCCTATGACCGGGGGTAATATTATCATTGTAAAGCGCTTAGAGATGAATTGGAACCTCTAAACGGTGCTAATAGTGTAGCAGCGTTCCACACCTCCATTTTAACCATTATTTTTGAGTTTGTAAGTGTCACGCTAAATTTAGAAGAATCCACCTGGGCTAACTCTTTAGGCAAGTTTACGAGAATAACCCCCCCCCCCCCCCCCCCCCACCCCGCTGTTATGTATCTAAACGATTTGTCATTGTACAGGCAGTTATAAAACATTTTATATAAATCACACAAAGAAAACTATCTACATCTCGATCACAAAGTCTTGAACAAAACAAAACTTCAGCTCGTGCGAGATTATTGGCTTATATGGAAAAAAAAAAATAACATCTAAAATATATTGAGAAGATTTGGACTTAAAAATATAATTTTGTTAAAATATATTGATATTTTGAATAATCGTTCGCTGCGATCATTTTGTTTTCATTATTCTAACATTATGCAGACCCTTTATTACATTTCAGGTTTGTAATTGGTGTAAATATTGAATTCATTTCGAAAGCGTTTCATTTGATTTGTGATGGTATTTAGAATAGTAAGTTTAATTTAGCCCCGCCCACTGCACGGGCGCCGCGCACCCTGGCGACTAATCAGAGTGCAGCAGTGCTCCCTGCTCGGGCGCCGCGCACCTTGACGTCCAATCAGGGCACCACACCGCCCCCACACCGCCCCCGCACGGCACCAGCCAATGGGAGCGCGGTATCGGGGGAACAATGCACGCTGCGTCCGCCAATCACGGCGGACATGTCAGCGTGTACGCGGTCCGGGCGCAGGTATTTATTGATGACAGGCAGGACATGCGATTTTTCAGATGACTTCAAGTGACGTTTCATACAGTACAGTAATGTTGAAAACATGGCAGCCGTCAATGGTCAGACAAAACAGTAGATATAGGATTAAAAAACATGAATAGAGTACAGAAGCCATGACGTCATAACAAACTTTTTTAGAATTTTCAAAATTGGACTTCATTTTCAGAAAGAGTATAACAAATAATGTCCAAATACTGAAAATAAAAGGTATATGTTACGTATTGGCTGAGATATGACCATCCGAATGAATTCTGATGGGCATATCTCAGACAATACAAAATCTATTACTATGATTTTCGGTATTTGGACATTATTTGTTATGCTCATTCTGAAAATGAAGTCTAAATTTGAAAATTCTAAAAAAAATGTTTATGACATCATTTATGACATCACGCTATTAGTGATGCAAAAAGGAAACAAAATAAAAGTGACAAGAATTATGGACTTATCAGCAATAATAAGCGGACATTCCAGCCTTTAATTATGTTGCCTTAAATTGCCGTTCAATTTCGACACATCACTCAGTTGACATAACTATCTGATCACAATATACACATGTTGATACTCATTTGCCAGTTTCTGCACATGATAATCCACAAAATAACTAGATCCCTTTAAGTTTCTAATTCAGTGCATGTGCCGCTGTATAATGTATATTCAGGAACAAATTAGCAGTTCTGGTTCAATGCGCATTGTGACGAGAGTTGACCGTTGCACCCATAGTGTGACTATCTAAACCGAACACAAATAGTAAGCCCCCTTAACAACTGGACTTCATAACCAAGAATCGTTTAAAGATTTCGTCGCGCAAAAAGATTTCGATATGGTAGTTTGCAAAACAACGTGTACAAATAAGACGTGACTTTTACCTCATGGTTGAGTAACCACAAATTAAAGGGAAAATTGTAATTTTTCAACATGTTATCATTATTTCAGTTTATTCAGTATTGCTAAATTTCAACTTGCACTGTAGAACAATTACAATGAATGCATGTAATGACATGTGCCATTTACAAATCGAAATGGATTGAACTTCAACAAGCATCGTTTTAAAAACAATAATCAATGAGTATATGCGCAAGTTCTTGTGAATGGGTAAGTCGGTGAATCAGTGATTTGTATGTGCTTTTGATAATCTCTCTATTGAATCACTATGGTAGCAATCACATGTTTAAATGTTTAACCTTTTTGGTATCTAGAGGGCTCCCTATTGCCTTCTGCCTTAGCCGTGAAGATGTCCCTATAACAGGCAAACATGGTTAAATCGTAAATATGATAACTATTGTTTGTTAATGATAACGTAAACGTTTTAGTTACTGAAATTCACTATTACCAGAATTTGATTATCCATTAAATCACTTAATTTATTATATCTATCCGAAGGGTGCCTACCACGCGGGGAAGATTTACGTCCAATTCATCGCGGACTCGCCATACGACCATACGTACTTTGGGGCAAAGCTTCGTACGTCATTGGATGGTCACGTGATCTGCGCCGTTGACCCGTCTGGACTGGCCTCGCTTGTGGGGATAAAGTACGTTGTCGATAGCCATAGTTCTTTTAATAATGAAAGTAATAATGACGATAATTAACAACAAAAAGAAGTATTTCCAAAAATCAGTGCAGCACATTCCCGCAAAAACGGGATCGCTCAGAGTCTCGACCTTCCGGGATTCCTCGCACGGTGCTGTGTGAAGGTCACGGAGCACGCCGCCAGCTCTATTCTTGTTTCAAGACCGTATGAATGATTAGAAAGCAATCTACACGGCCGTCGATTACGAAATACAGTATGTACGTAAGCGCCACGTCAGCTACAGTTAGGGATGTGTGTCGTGATACAGATATACCCTGCATGGGCGATTAATAGTTATTAATTCGACATTCAAATTCAAATTCAAATTCAAATTCATTTTATTTCCACAACTTGAATAAAACATACAAATATAAAGTATACATAGTAAAACGATGCATAGCAATAATACAACACGTAAAACAAAAGAGGCAATACAGGAAGTAAATTCACAGTGTGGAGGGAGGAACAAAGGCCATTGACCTGTCTAAGGCTCCTCTCCGGAATTAGGTACAGCATAAAAAGTTACAAATACATTAATTATAAAGATTTACACATTTATCACACACAAGCAACACACACAGTCACACACACACACACACACACATGTACAAGCTAACATATGGAGAGATGCTTTGAATATATATCAAGTATGTTTAAAATGGGTAGGCAAAGTTAAGTGTATGAGTTAATAATATTTGTTTTTAGTTGACGAGTGAATATTGGTAATGAAGTGCATTGCGTTTGAGACTTTGGGAGGCAATTTGATATATTTGGGCCAGAATATCTCGTTCTTCTTCCTGTGGGTCATGAGCCTAACTATGAGAGAGCGCGGGCGCGCTCTACCAGCTGATGAGGTTCCAGATGAAGAGCCCGGTCCTGATGATGATGATGGCTCGTTGGGATCGCGAGGTCTGCCGGTGCTGTGCGTGCGGTCGCTCACTGGATCGATCGGCACACCTAGCTTCTGCGTGATCATGTCAGCGACGATGGCATCGGTGTTCTCCCCTTTTGTTTCAGCGAGCCCAAATATGCGGATGTTTGACCTTCTGGAGTACTGCTCAGATCTGTTCATCTCCGCTTCCACTCTGTCTACGGCATGTTGTTGCTGGACCATTCTTTCCTGCAGGTGTTTTTATATCGTACTCACTTCTCTTCTAGGTTGCGTTGGATGTCAAACACCTTTTAGCTCCTTAACGGTGTTGAGAAATTTCCCCAATTTATCCTCTAGTTTCTACTTAAGTTTTCTTTCAACTGCTTTGCCCACAATATTGTTGAGAAGATCGTTGAATTCGGGGTTGCTAAGTAGAGCGTGCATCACCTGGGTGGCTATGGCAACGTCTGGTGCTTTTTGTGTTGCTGGCAGTTGTGGTGGTTTCCTGAGGTTTAGTAGTCATTGTGATGGTATTAGCAGTGACAATAGACCGAAGATGTTAAGAACTTTGTCCCAATACTGATGAATAGATGAATAGACTGCTACAGGTAATACAATGCAATGTCAGTGGTGAATGGTGACTGAGTCACACGTTTATAGTCGATGTACAGCAAATGTCAATGTAGAAATGCACTTACACAAAAATAGACGTATGGGACCAGTCTACATGCAGTCACTTTTCTTGGAGTCTCATTTTCAATCCAGTTGCTCCAAACTTAGTCAAATGTCTATAAGTCCATCATTACCTTGATAGTGTTGTAGTTAAGTTCATATAGTGACGAAAGAATCAAGTCAGATGCATTAATCTTGGTCTATTTTCTCGGAGTCTCCACCGCTGGTGTCGATGAAAAAAGCTAGACATCAATATCATTCCTAAATATTTTGGAGCGACTTGAAGTAAATTATTTAGAATTTTGATAGCCTCATTATGTATTCAAACAGTTAGTAAAAACAAAACAAAAATCCTTCACGGTGGAGTATTCTGTATTTACGTTGGTGCATATTACAGGTTATATCTAAACCCTGCACTTGTCGGTAAAAAATTAAAATTGAGATTTCTAAACCACGAGAAAAGACTCAGAACAATCTCCTATTTGATACCCTTTTTAAAGAAAATCGGATAATTATTAGCAAAGATATGAGTGTTTATATTTTACAAACATTATTCTCGTACATACATTATGTTCTTCAAAACATGAATACCGACAAGCGCAGGGTGTGGTTATAATATATCCGGTCACATCTAAATTTAAATTAATCCCCCGTGTGGGATTTTGTCATGTTGTTTTAAAAATTGACAAGTGGGCAATTCCACGGTAACGGAAGGACATTCAGACACAATTTTGGAACTTCAATCAAATAATTCCAGGATCCTGCTTTTGATTTTTTATTCTAAATGGCATGTCTTTGATCCTTGTGGGGACACCTTTGATTTCCACTATTTCTAAAATTTTGACCGCATTATGTAAATTAGATATGGACACTAATGAGGCCGGTAACGGAAGGACGCCAAAATGGACATGGATTTTCAAGTTTTTTAGTTATGACCCAATCTCTGTGAAGTTACGAGGTTTATCATGTTAAGTTGGCTACTAGTCAATTTCCTTATGTTCACAGAGTATAACACCACCTTTTAAGACAAATATCTACATTGGTATATTAATTATGAGAAATTAATTACTCCAGTGTTCGGTAACGGAAGGACGGTAACGGAAGGACCTCTGAAAAGTCTATTGGAATTGTACAATAAAATTAATTTTGAAATTTAAAGACCATTTATGAGAAGGAAACCTCTCTTTTGTGGTCTAAAATGAGTTTGTATCATAGATAGCATATGGACATCACAAGCATTTACATTTCTATTTTTTTCTTACTATATTTCATGCTCCAATGGCTCTTATTCATGGTCAATCCATGGTAACGGAAGGACACTCCGACACAAATTGTCAACTTTAAGAAAGACATTGTTAAATACTTGTGTTGTTAGTACAGTCTATTTTGATAACAATACTTCCAAAACATACAGTTTTAAGGTCCCATAATTGTTTTATTTTTTTTAATCTCCGCACATTATTGAATATGCATACAAATGAGGTCGGTAACGGAAGGACACCAAAATGGACAAGGTTTTGTTATCAAATCAGTTTTAACTAAAACTCTGTGATATTAAATAATAAAAAATATTTTAAGGGTACACATATCATTCTCTGAAGGGTTAAGAAGAATTTACTTGTTCTTTGATTAAAATTTGTCCGCAGATATTTGAGTTATTTCACACAAAGCGGACCAATGTTCGGTAATGGAAGGACATAATGGACTATAATGTATGATATGACACAGTAGGGTCATTCCATGTCAAATCACCTTAAAAAAAATAGAAAATTTTCATCGCAGCCCCCTTCAAATTTGCTAATATTTGGTATGTATGATATTTCAACCTTTAAAAGCGCAAATATTTAAGTTTTAGCCCAATCCGCCCAATGGTTTTGGCGCTATGGTCGATTCTTATGGGGGAGTTTTGTAAGAAATGGGCGTGGGCACCATTTTTCAAATGGCCATTGTCCATTAACCGTTGGGTCAATTTATTTTGTAAAGGTGTCATTGGACTGGGGATGTTATGTGCAATCCATTTATGCCATTTGTGTTCATGCATGAGCGAGTTTGGATACGATAACCTTTGACCTTAGATTTTTACCTTCCGTTTTACCTCGTGGATCAAATAATTTTGAGAATTTGTTTTGCTTAAATCTTGGCTTGATATAATTTCTACAACATATGAAAGAATTGGAGATACATTATTTCTTGCTTTTTCTACAGCCTTGTTTTTAGTTTGCAAATTTCAGGTAAAATTTAATTATTTTAGACCTACACCCATGTCCAAGAATTCTATAGGGGTGTATTGTATAAAAAAAAAGACCTATTCAAAGTCATGATCAGAGCCTATTCACACCCTGGCTCACCACAGTTAAATAGACCTACTAATCCCCATACAATAGAAATACAGACAAATGGCATCATGGTACAAGGGCCCTGTTGCAGAAAGAGATAAAATCAATTGTGAGCCAGATCAAATGTTCTAAATGCACAAATCTGATTGGTTGAAACACAGAAAATTACTAGTCTGACCACGCTACGCCACTGATAGCTGGCCATTGCAGGTATTGTCTCATTATTTTGGGTTTTCATATATGAGAGACCAATTTCTGAACATAAATTTTGTCATAATATGTAATATGAGGTACCTTGTCCATCTGTTACCATGTGTATGGTAACGGAAGGAAATTTTCTTTTGTTATTTATTAATTAACGAAGAAACAATGAGTAATACAATTGTTATCAATGGGAAGGCCTACTTGAACTTGCTTTGCACTGAAGATTGGTCTGCTCTCTAACAATTATGTGAGCCACAAAATTAAAAATATTGATTTTTCGGTAACGGAAGGACATTTTCATAGGCTGAAAATAAGAAGTCATTGAAGCATAACAAATCAAATAAATCATACAAATTTACTATTTTACGAAATGGTCATATCTCAGGAGTCAGAATAATGGTTTTTAGGCTTAACTGGGGAAATATTAAACAAACACAGGATCAAAACACTTTTTCACAAAAATGTCAAATTTGTGGGGTTCAATTATGGTTATAAAGTTATTATAAAAAAACAACTAAAATTATGTAAAACTAAAATTTTCTCATTGAATTCCAAAAATAAAGAATTTAAGCTTTGATTTGATACCAAATTTGTATCATAAAAATGCTTGGAAAATTTTTGGTCAAATGTCCACTTTGGCGTGGAATTGCCCAAGTCATGAATGGAATGCGGATCTCCATCCAGTTAGTACGGAGAGGCTGTTGTATTAAACACAACTCTTCAGTTAGAAAATCAGAAACCAAAAATCTGCTTAAGTTACCGTGGTGCCAAAAAGTGGAATGATTTCCTGATTGGTAGAAAACAAGTAAATCGCTCAGTGTTGGTAAATACAAACTTGATACAGCATACTTTTTTCTGTCAATTCATTTTAATTTTGTATAAATATCATATTGTTGTCTTCTTCTATTTTGTTGTGTGAATTTTGAATTAAGTACGATTTTAATGTTAATTGTTTGTTTATACTATACGGTTGTATTTTTGTAAATGTGCTTGCTAATATTGTATGGACTTGTTAAAGCAATTAACCGTAGGTGAATCAAAATGAAATAAGCTCAAATTAAGTTAACTATTCACACCAGCGGGACTATGAGCGATCCCGCTTTTGCGGGAGTGTGCTTCTCTGATAAGGTTAACCTATCCATTTTCAACTAGGCTATCTATATTCAAATTCAAACAATGCTAACTTCAATTTCGTCCCGAGAAGTCTGGGAACTGCAATTGCTACATTTTACCATTCTAATTGATCAATGGTCATTAAAATTCATACTTGGCTCATTCTTATTCGTAATTGTGCAATGGAATTCGTCATAACTGGTTATAAAACGCACAATGTGAAGTTCGAACTTGTCATTGGTCTTCCGATTCCAAGACTTAGTCCTTCAAATTCGTCATGTAGTCTTGTTGCCCTTGTTCAAATGTGTTTCCCTATTATAGCTCATACAATTCATTTCAGAATTAATAACTTCAATAACAAGACAGTGTTCATAAAACAAAAAACTTATCACAAAACAATTCATGTCGATACTGCAATTCAAAAAATTATACGTCGCAAAAAGTCCGATTGATTGATGGATTTCTTGGGAGACACAATAACATATTAAATGTCATTCTAATTACAAAACTGTTCACTAAATGATCGATAGACTAAACTTGTGTTAATTCCATGGACCTAGAATAAAATATACATTGCGTTCAAATATACAAAAGCTAATCATGAAAGGATGGTGAAAAAAGTATAAGATACAGCTTTCTACACGAATTTGAATGGGAAATAACAAAATTGAATGTACAATGAAGAAGTTGATCATCACATTGTACACAGGCAGGAGCGATAGGACGAAATTGGACAAGGTTCGGTACAATGATTAATTTGATTGCGAAAGAACGAATTTATGTGCGCAATGATGAAATCGAACATGACATATGACCGGCGAAAGATTTTCTGGACGAAAATGAAATAAACAATTAATGAAATTCAATGACAGTTTGAAAATGGATGGGAAAACTATAGTTGTAATTATTTACTCCGACTAGTGGTAGTCATAATCAACACTTTTGAACTAGGTAGTTATTCCTCGGGGTTATTGTCTGGGGATAATCGGCTGGGGAATTGTCAAGGGGATTATCGTCTGGGGGTAATTGTGTTGGGGGGAGTTTTTTCGCGGGGTAGCTGTCTCGGGGGTTAATTGTCCGGGGGTAGTTGTCTTGGGGGTAATTATCGTGGGGTAATTATCCGGGGGTATTTGTTTTGAGGGTTTTTTTTTCGGAGTTGATTGGTCAGGGGGTGTAGTCTGGATACGGGTCAACAGATCTAAAAACCTAGTTGAGGTTTAAACTTTAAGTTTATGTTAAAATCTTCACGTAAGGTCATCTCCCTTTCTTATTCTAGATTTTGCGGTAAGAATTTTCTAATTGATCTATACAGGATAATTCAAGTTTCGGACACTCTATTAAATTGAACTGACAATCGCTTGTGTATTTCCCTTGAAATTGCAGTGAAGGCGACGTCCTCGATTATGTAAATAATCTGGAGTATTCGATAGTCGGGTCGACCAACGAAGCCATTCTAGAAACTCTCGCTCAGATCGGAACACAGATACTTCTTGTAAGTTTTTGTTAAGACGTAAAGTTCTTTGTGCATTGCCTATCTCAGAACGACTGTGTTCAATTATTATCGGCTGCTACAGCCCGTAGACTAAAATGTGCGAGAAAATGATTTTAAAGAGTTTTAGATTGCTAAGACGAGGGCCAAATAAGGTACAACACTGAGTTGACTAGGCACGTTGTCAGTTGTCCTTTGCCGTTTTTTTATTTCACACGACGACGCGCATTCAAGTCTTTGGACAGTTACGTCATGCAGTGCTCGCGCGATATTGGCAGAGAAAATTAGTTTGTATCAAAGATTTTGATATGTATTACAGTCAAACATGTGTGTAGTAAATACCAAATGGAAATACAAGACAATTGGCCGCTATAAACAGGTGACATTTATTGACAGGATCTTTAAAAATCGTATAAAGTCAAACCTCCTTTGAGTTACCGCTCAAGGGAAACAAATTTAGTTTTGCTAATTTGCAAGTGACCTTTATAGACAGATGTCAAAATAATGGTTTACAGTTAAACCTGTGTAACATGACCACCAAAGGGATACAAAAATTGACCGCTATAAAAAGGTGACCATTATTGACCAGTAATATAAACAAAATATACAGTACACCTTTGGTATGTTGACCACCCAAGGGAAACAAGACATGTGGGCGCTATAAACAGGTGGCCTTTATAGACAGATTGTATACTACAGTGTACTGTAAAAACCTGTGTTTAGTGACCAACAAAAGTAAACAATGAGAGTGGGTGCTATAATCGGGTATCTTGTAATTAACAGGCTCCATAAAATCATATATTGTGAAACCTGTGTATAGTGACCATCCAATGCAGTCAAGGAGTGTGGACGCTACGAACAGGTAACCTTTATAGACAAGTTCATTTAAATCATACAGTACAGTTAACCTGTGTACAGTGACCACAGCAGGGAAACAAGAAAGAAACCGCTATATCCATAGTGTTTCGTAACTACCAAAATAGCTTATCGTCACAGATCTAGACCGACGGCAAAACATGGGTGTACACGTACTAGATTTCTGGTATGAATGATGGGCACGTATCGTCGCGCATTTCACGAAGTGACACATGTGTCCGCGTAAGCATGAAACCACATTTTGAATAAAACGCAATTAAAGATTCAGGAATTGTCAAACAGCGAATTCGGGATGAATAACTTATTGTAGTATAGGTTTTCCCGGCCAATTTCCTACTTTACGCGCCCAAATTCGTTTATGTGCATTCAATTTCGTTCAGTTGCCGTGGAAGAGTCGCTTTAGTCATTCAAATTCATATTCCGAGCATCCACATTGATAAATGGGCACTCAAATGTCAAATCGCGAACTTCAAATTTGCAAATGGGCTTTCATCACTGGGCGCTATTTTCAACAAATGGGCAATCAATTTAATACGGTAAGCTGGGCAATGGCTTGTTTGTGCATTCAATTTCGTTTATGGGCGACCAATGTCCAGACATGTTCATTCAATTTAACCCGTTCACTACGAGATTCTGAAATCTCCATAGACTTTGTACACAGCCCACCCGGTTCCCATAGTCAAGGGGTTAAGTTACACAAACAACATCCATACGTACAACCTCATACAAACGCACACATACACAAACACACACACACACACACATTCAAACACACACATTGACTTTGATGTATATGTTATATCATCATCACCGTTCGTTTTCTTACATAGGCTAAACCATTTCATCATGCTATATCTTTCCTTTTTCCGGATATACTTTTCAACATTTTAATCTTCACTTTTCGATATTCCTCAGTCACATTTGTCTTGATTTGTTTTTATGTTCAATAATTTAATCTGTATTTCCTAATTTGTACATTCATTCGTCCATCATTTTTTCTTTACTTTATCATCGTGCTGTATCCCAGCTAGCCACCTGACGTCGTGCCGATGTCATAAGTTGTTGGCCGGATGTCGGCTTATCGCGGTTGGCTCGAGGTTAAAATGTCCGCCAGCCCAACATCGTAACCACGTCATTTTGTGATACGTCAATTTCTGACAATGGCCCAACATCAACTCATGACATTGGACCAACATAACATTATGATGTGGGCGCGAGGTTAAAATGTCCGCTAGCCTAACATTGTCCCAACATCATTTTGTGATGTCGGGCAAATGTCAATTTCCGACAATGGCCCAACACCAAATCCTGTCATAGGACAGATATCAAATTCTGATGTGGGCTCGACGTTAAAATGTCCGCCAGCCCAACATCGTCACCACGTCATTTTGTGATACGTCAATTTCTGACAATGGCCCAACATCAACTCATGACATTGGACCAACATAACATTATGATGTGGGCGCGAGGTTAAAATGTCCGCTAGCCCAACATTGTCCCAACATCATTTTGTGATGTCGGGCAAATGTCAATTTCCGACAATGGCCCAACACCAAATCCTGACATAGGACAGATAT
The DNA here is from genome assembly GCA_037951105.1 of Echinarachnius parma. Taxonomy (NCBI): domain Eukaryota; kingdom Metazoa; phylum Echinodermata; class Echinoidea; order Clypeasteroida; family Echinarachniidae; genus Echinarachnius; species Echinarachnius parma. The sequence continues at coordinate 28,612 of JBAMJV010002234.1, read as the reverse complement.
CAAATTCTGATGTGGGCTCGACGTTAAAATGTCCGCCAGCCAGAAATCGTCACCACGTCACTTTGTGATACGTCAATTTCTGACAATGGCCCAACATCAACTCATGACATTGGACCAACATAACATTATGATATGGGCGCGAGGTTAAAATGTCCACTAGCCCAACATTGTCACAACATCATTCTGTGATGTTGGCCCAATGTCAATTTCCGCCAATGTCCCAATATCAAATCCTGACGTTGGGCCAACATCAAATTCTGACGTTGGCCCGACATTACAATGTCCGCCAGCCCGACATTAGCCTAACGTTATTTTTTATTGTTGGCCCAATATCAAATCTTGACGTTCGCCCGACGTTTGATGCTGGACCAACATCAAAATTTGACAATGGCCCAATGTCATTAATATGACATCTCCAATAAGAGGTCGACCTAATATAGCGCCGATGTTGGGACTGGTATCAATTTAAGAGGTCGCTACCCAGCTAGCCACCTGACGTTGTGCCAGCATTGGGCCAATGTAAAAAGTCGTTTTAAGACGACGTTGGGCCTACATTAAAAATCCGACGTCGCCGCAACGTAAAAATGTCCGCCAGCCCAACATCAGCGCGGCGTTTTTGTTTTTTTAATGCTGGCCAAACGTCATTTTGCGATTTCGACCCAACATCAATTATTGGTTGTGAAATTAATGTCGGGACAATGTTAGTAATGAGACAAGAATAGGACATCTCAATTTTTACGTCAAACCGAAATCCTACGACGTCAGAATGGGCAGCAGTGAATCAAGTCGGCTAATAGTCATTAAGTTGATGTTGAGCCGATGTCAATGATCCGACATGAATATGACATCTCAATGATGACGTCAATGCGATATCCTGCCGATGTCAGAACTGACAGCAATGAAACAAGTCGGCAAATGATCATAAAAGTGATGTTGCGCCGATGTCAATAGTCGGACATGAATATGCCATCTCCAATATGACGTCGGGCTAATATCGCGCCGATGTCGGAAAAGATAGCAATTAAGGAGGTCGGTAAATGGTAGTAAAATTGATATCGGTCCGATGTTATTAATTAGACATGAATGTGATAAATATGTCAGGCTGATGTAAGAACTTGCAGCAATGAAACAACTCGGCAAATGGTCATTTAATTGATGTTTTGCAGAAGTCAATGATTAGACATGAATATGACATCTCAATGATGACGCCATAGCGATATCCTGCCGATGTCAGAACTGGCAGCAATGAAACAAGCCGGCAAATGGTCGCCAGTTCCGACATCGGTACAACATTGACCCAACGTCATATTTGAGCTGTCATATTTATGTATATTTAATAACATAAGCCCAACATCAATTTTGCAATCTTTGACTGAGCTCTTAATTTGGTACCAGTTCCAACATCTGCGCGATATTAGCCCGACGTCATATTTGAGATCTCTTATTCATGTCAGATTAATGACATCGGCACAACATCAGTTTAATGACCATTTGCCGACTTGTTTAATTGCTATCAGTTCTGACATCGGCAGGATATCGCTTTGGCGTCATCATATAGAGATGTCATATTGAGGTTCAATTAATAACATTGTCCAGACATCAATTTCACAACCATGTCCGACCTCTTAAATTGCTACCAGATACAACATCATCACAATATCGGACTGACGTCATAGTAGAGATGTCATATTTATGTAGGAGTAATGACATCCGCCCGACATCTATTTCACAACCTTTTACCCACCTTTAAAATTTCGTAAAGTTCCGACATCTGTGCGGTATAGGCCCAAAGTCATATTTTGGATGTCATATTTATGTCTAATTAATAACTGTGACCCGACATCAATTTCACAGCATTTTACCGACCTCTTAAATTACTACCAGTTCCAACATCGGGGCGATAGAAGGCCGATTTTATATTTGAGATGTCATATTCATGTCGAATTATTGACATCGGCACAACATCCATTTAATGACTATTTAATGATTAGTTTCATTGGTGCCATTTATGACATCGGCAGGATATCGCTTTGGCGTCATAATTGAGATGTCATATGGATGTCCAATAAAAATCATTGGTCCGACATCAATGTTACAACCATTTACGGACCTCTTTAATTGCTACCAGTTCCAACATCGGCGCGAAATTATCCCGACGTCATATTGGAGATGACATATTCATGTCAGAATATTGACATTGGCTGAACATCGATTTCATGACTATTTGCCGACTCGTGTCATTGCTGCCAATTCTGACATCGGCGCGATATCGGCTTGACGTCATATTTCTGATGTCATATTGATGTCCAATTAATAACATCCGTCCGACATCAATTCCACATTCAACCATTTACCGACCTCTTAAAATGATATATTCCGACATCGGTACAACATTGGCCCAACGTCATATTTGAGATGTCATATTCATGTTGGTTTATTGACATCGGCCCAACATTAATATTACAACCCTCTATCAAGATCTTAAATTGGTACCAGTTTCGGCATTGGTGCGATTTTAGCGCGACGTTTTATTTGAGACGTATTTTTTTCGTCAACTTAATGACATCGGCACGACATTCAACTACAACCATTTCCCGACTTATTTCATTTCCAAAACCTCCAACTTAAATTCGACGTTGGCGTAATGTTGGCGCGACGTCTGTTTGCCGTCCGCGATCTTGCCGACGACCTGCTGACACCGGTCCGACGTCAGTTAGCTAGCTGGGTACTTATATTTTTGTTAACTTGCTTTGAGAATCTATACTGAATTGAATTTCGTTTAATCGATTACAAACATTAGTAATTCAAAAGTAAAAAAAAAAAAAAGTATTGCTATCGGGAAATTCATTATCGATTATAAGCGATCGTAAGTGAAATGAAAATTTTCGATTTTTGGAATTATTTATATAAAAAAATATACTTTTGTCATGTCCTTGCTGCTGTATATAATTTAGAAGGATATATAAGAATATAAATAACACCTTAAATAGTGTTATGAATATGATTTGAAGGTGGATTATTTCAAATTCAACGCTCTACAAATGCTAACTATTACAAAACATACATGCTAAGAAGAGGTGTATATATAGTATACCGATTGCGACCTATGTTTGTAGGACGATAGGATGATAGGTTTAGGAGTAGGCAATAGGTATAGGAATAGGATATTTATAGAATTATGATTTATGAATGAATGTGTGTAAAGGTTAAACAAAATGCATGGATCGGACGTGGAATCTATGCATGTTTTCCAATTTCTTTTTACGTTTTTTATGTTGGTCCTACGTTGGCCATTTGACATTGGGCCATTGTCAAATGTTGATGTTGGTCCAGCATCAGAAAATGACGTTGGGCCAATGTTGGGTTAGCGGACATTCAAACGTCGGGCGAACGTCAAGATTTGATGTTGGGCCAACAATAAAAAATAACGTTGGGCTAATGTCGGAATGGCGGACATTTTAATGTCGGGCCAACGTCAGAATTTGATGTTGGCCCAACGTCAGGATTTGATATTGGGCCATTGGCGGAATTGACGTTGGACCAACATCACAGAATGATGTCGTGACAATGTTGGGCTAGCGGACATTTTAACCTCGAGCCGACATAATAATGTTATGTTGGTCCAATGTCATGAGTTGATGTTGGGCCATTGTTGGAAATTGACGTTATGCCAATATCACAAAATGACGTAGTGACGATGTTGGGCTGGCGGACATTTTAACGTCGAGCCCATATCAGAATTTGATATCTGTCCTATGTCAGGATTCGGTGTTGGGCCATTGTCGGAAATTGACATTTGCCCGACATCACAAAATGATGTTGGGACAATGTTAGACTGGCGGACATTTTAACGTCGGGCCGTCGTCAAAACTTGATGTTCTCTCAACGTCAGGAATCGATGTTGGGCTTACGCTAGAACTGACATTGGGCCATTGTCAATAATTGATGTTGGGCCGAAATCGCTAAATGACGTTGGGCCAGCATTAAAAAAAGACGCCGAGCTGATGTTGGGCTGGCGGACATTTTAACGTCTCGGTGACGTCGCATGTCGCATGTTGGCCCAACGTCCCCTTACAACGAAAATGACATCGGCCCAACGATGGCACGACGTCAGGTGGCTAGCTGGGATCTAGTTCATGATTTTAATCTTTATTTTCAGCACATTTTCTTATTTGTCATCATGTGATCTTTATTGTATCATAATTTTTGTTCACCATTTGTATATTTATATCCATAATGTTTTCTTTAATAAATGTACTATATACCACGATGTTACATATCCTAACATATCCACTGCACATTTTTAATTTGAATGCCAATATAATGAACTTGTTTGCCCATGCGCGAATTTGGATGAATGATCGAAATGAGACCGGAGACTGCTGGAGATGAATTTGAATGACCATTAACGAAAATGAGCACCGATCGTTTACATTGGAATGACGCAAGTGTGAAATTGGTTGCTGTGTTAGGTAATATGAATGCCTTAAAACGAATTTGAATGACAATATGTTGTTCCAAGCGCGGATTAGACAAAATTAAATGCTGCTGATAGGAAATTGCATGAGAAAATAACGAAATTGACCGGGAAACATATATTAAGAATTGTACATGAAAAGAAAGAAGATAACCCACTCGTTCATGTTGTGTCAAATAATAATTTGACAAATAAAAGATGAAAACACAGAGAGGCTACAAAAATGTGTGTCGCTTCGTGAAAACATCGAACGCGCAATATGGCACACGATGTTTTACTTCGTGATATTCCCAGTTCGACTTTTTTGGTTCGTGCCGTTGCATAATTATAAACTTTATTTTGTCAGTAATTGAGCAGAATTCGATTCTTCAAATTGGCTAAATGTTTTACTATGCCTAAATTGCATATGCTAAGATTGAATAAAATTTAAATGCTGCTGATAGGAAATTGCATGAGAAAATAACGAAATTGACCGGGAAACATATATTAAGAATTGTACATGAAAAGAAAGAAGATAACCCACTCGTTCATGTTGTGTCAAATAATAATTTGACAAATAAAAGATGAAAACACAGAGAGGCTACAAAAATGTGTGTCGCTTCGTGAAAACATCGAACGCGCAATATGGCACACGATGTTTTACTTCGTGATATTCCCAGTTCGACTTTTTTGGTTCGTGCCGTTGCATAATTATAAACTTTATTTTTTCAGTAATTGAGCAGAATTCGATTCTTCAAATTGGCTAAATGTTTTACTATGCCTAAATTGCATATGCTAAGATTGAATAAAATTTTTAAAAACGTAATATATGACATTAAATACGATTTTAAGGGTATGTGTCACTTCGTGAAATTCTTCGCGATGCTTTCACGAACCGTACCGCGCAAAATAGTGCATACGCATTGCGCATACGCATGTGCGCATGCGCAATCTGATACCACTGGTGTGTCAGTTCGTGAAATTCTCGATTTGACTTTTGGAGTTCGTGTATGCCCGTCGTAACGCTCAGATATAACCTTAATTTTGCTTTTAATTAAGCAGAATTAATCTCTACTAATCAGCCAAATGGTAGGCCGTAAATTAATTGTAGGTGTTCAACATGAATAAAACCTAATTATGACATTAGATACGATTTTAATGGTATGTGTCACTTCCTGAAAGTCAGCGACGCTCGAGTCGATGCTTTCACGAACCGATCCGCGCAATGTTCGCGCATGCGCGCTAACGCGTGTGCCGGTTCGTGAAATTCACGGTTCGATAAAATACTAATTAAAAGCATTTGTGTTGGTCACATCATATCCAATCCAAGCTCACCTGCAAACTGGAATGTTCAAGGGATAAGTAATCGATGACATTTTATAAACCAGCATTCTATTTGAAAACGAGCCCACAGAGAAGAATAAAGTCATGTACATGTTAGCACGTTGACTTTGTAAAGAATGCCATAATAATAAATAACAATATACATATATCCTTCTCTCTCTTCCGCTTTCCTCATTTCATGTCATCAGCCTGTCCATTCTGTTAATTCTGCCTCTCTCCCCCTATATGGCTGTACCGCTATGGAATTGTACAGTAAAGAGTGCAAATTACCACATGAATTTGAACACATGAGACAGCATGGACTCACAGGAGGCTAATTTTGTAATTTTGTCCTCCATTATATTTAATTTTACAAAACATTACCTGCCAGTAAATTATCATGCATGGGAAACATACACATTTCATATCTTTGCCTTGCCCTTGGTGGCCATGGCATGCATACCTTTAATTTCCTTTTTAATTTCAGTTTTGTTTTAAGTTTGTTTTTTTACTTTTGTTTTTGTATAGACTATAGGGGCGACTGAAAAGTTTTGAGCCTAACATAGAAAGGATTGAGATATGACGACTAAATTTGGTCCATAAAATCTTTCACATATTTTAAGCCTACCCACCAAATTTCTTGGTCATAGCAATCTTTATCCTTATTTTACAAGACCCTGAACTTTGTGTATCAGGTATTCATAAACAATGGACAAACTTGCATATCGAGTGTGCAGCAGATGCAGAATGTCAAGAGAGAACTTGGCACTCTCTAAGGCTAGCCCAACCAATTTCCTCGAACGATTTGTGACTATGGATGAGACTCGGGTTTATCACTATCAGCCTGAGACCAAGAAGCAGTCAAAGCAATGGAATCATCCCATGTCACCAACTCAAAAGAAGGCCAATGTCACACATTCTGCTGGCAAGGTCATGCAAAGTTCTCCCTTGACATTCTGCTTTTGTTCAGGAGTCAAAAGACGAGGTACCCATCTTGCAGACACCTTTGACATTCCAATTTAACTCTGATTATGATCTGCTCGCTCCTGTGAGATGCCCAGCCTCTTTGCAATCTGATAAGCTGAGATGTGGCGATCTTCCCTGACCATGTCAAGGACGAGATCATTGTTCTCTGGAGTTGTTGCTGTCAACGGCCTCCCTCCCTGACCTCGTTTCATCTTCAATATTGTCTTTGCCACGTTTTAACTCATTTACCAATCATTCCACTGTGGCATATGAACGGGCATGTCACCTTAAGTGTCCATCATGTCTCTATGGACCTCAGCTGGGGTCATGATGACAGCCCAATACTCAAGTTTGTCCATTTTTTATGAACACCTGATACACAAAGTTCAGGGTCCTGTACAATAAGGATAAAGATAGCTATGACCAAGAAACTTGGTGGGTAGGCTTAAGATATGTGAAAGATTTCATGAACCAAATTTGGTCGTCATATCTTAATCCTTTCTATGTTAGGCTCAAAACTTTTCAGTCGCCCCTCGTAGTATAGGACAATTTGTCGTATTTAGCAAATATTTGAAAGATAGACAGTATATCGACTACAAACTCTACAAAGAATCAATTAAAACGGGTTTCAGGGCTGTCTCTGATGTTTAAGTACACATTTTCCCGTATAAAATGAGTCCATACTTTTGAGTTTTGACTTGGTAATGGAAATGGTATAGTTACTGTGTACTAAATCACTGACATGGATTTAGGAAAAGGGGTAACACTATAATAATAAACACTGCAGCTTATGAGTACGAGCTACCATTATGGTAGGATAATTACGATTCTACACAAAATGCACAACAGTTATGATAATTATATAGCAATATAATAACTTAAATAAGGTAAGTTTACATTTAACATCATTGCTTCGATCAATTCTTTCTGCAACGGGGCCCAGATCGAAGATGGGCAATTCCACGGTAACGGCAGGACATTCAGACGCAAATTTTGAAATTAAATCAAATAAATCCGAATCCTGCTTATAGGATTCATCATTGTAAATTACATTTCTGAGACTCTTGGTGGGACACTTTTGATTTCCTATGTTTGTTATATTTTGTTTACATTACGTTTATTAGATATGGACTTTAATGAGGCCGGTAACGGAAGGACGGCAAAATGGACATGGATTTTCAAGTCCTTTAGTTATGATCCAATCTCTGTGAAATTAAGAGGACTATCATGTTATATTGGCTCATAGTCCATTCCCTAATATTCTAAGAGTATTACAACACTTATTTGAAAAAAATATGTCCATTGGTATATTAATTACAAAAAGTTAATTGATTCACTGTTCGGTAACGGAAGGACAGTAACGGAAGGACAGAGTTTTTTATTCATTAAAAATATACTTTAGGGCTCTCAAAAGACTGAATTTTAAATCTGAACACATAATGTGATATTAAATCATCCAATTTGGTACCTTAAAACAGAAAAATACTAGAAAGGAATGCAAATAATGAAGAAAATCTAGAAATAGGCACTGTGTAGTCCCATGTGTATAGGTTCATGTATGGTGTCTGTTTCTCCTATCAGGAGACGCCCAATATTTTGTTTAATCATGTAAACTGAAAGATATCATTATGTGATCATGATTTATGAAAAAATAATCCAGAAAAAATAAACAAAATCAGAAATAATCCTCATTGGATTTTTCCACTTTTGGCTCATTTGGCGTGGAATTGCCCAGATACATGCACCAAATTTGTATGACGGTAGACCCATACTTCAGGGGTGGGCTGGAACTAAGTTGCTTTGGCATCAATTAGCAGTCAAAAAGCTTGCTCATAAAATTGATCACTTCCATGGAATATTTTGTGTGTCTGTATGTTTAATGGTAGCTAGAATGGGATTGGTTCAATGATTGAAGGACTGCACACCGGTAAGGATTACTTACTTCACTTGATTGAGTCTTTCCATTCTTTGCCTTTGGTGTCATGATGATTTGGTCTTCACCTGAAATAGAAATTAGGGAAAAGAAATCATTATTCATTTTAGGGGAATATTTTGTTTTAAAGGGGTAGTACAGTTTTGGTAAGGCTGAATTTTAGTAACCAAACCTGGACAGTAACATTATAAACTAATAGTTATAACTCTACCATGCTCGAAAGATATACAAAATTAAAACGACTAAGAAAACAGCCCGTTATCATTCAAAAAGATCCATTAAAACACAAGAGGGCGCTTTCTAAAAAGGCATTGGTTTCAACCATTTTTCATACAAAATTATGCATGTGATGTTTTATTGAAATAATGATTAAATAGAGAGAAAATCAACAACTATTTAAAAAACGCTTTTGAAAATTTTTGAAAAAGTGCAAGCATTTTTTAAATTTTTTGAAAAACCATCTAATTATTTGGGCCCCAAATAATTATAAGATTAGATATATTTATTGATATTTCAGCCGTTTCTGGGTGGATTTTGACCAAATAAAGTTTATTCTGCCATTAAAATTGCATGTTCTCTCAAATTCGACACTCAGTCTTTCATTACCTCACAAGAAAATTGTGATGTGCAGCGCCCTCTCTACCAAAACTAAACTACCCCTTTAATGATAAGCTGATGGATATCGCAAAACATTTTACAAAATGGGCCATTGGCGTGTCATAGCCATGTGCATGGTCATGGTAATTTACTATTTAGAATTTTACTTAGGGAATAAGAGAAGTGGGCAAATTTGCCCCACGGCCTCAGACTCGGCCCCCTGGTCTGGAATGCATTGTTTCTGTTCAACTAAAATAGAAAATTAGAATTTTAAAAATGTCATTGACGTGGCCCTGCCCCTGGCCTGGCCCTGCATCACATCCCAACAATGGAGTCAGAGTCAGAGAGGAGAGATTACTTATCATTGGATGATTGGTACATACTATTAGTATTAGTTACTACGATAGACCTTACTCCTTAGGAGTTAGACGTCATTGATTCATAATCATAATCATATCATCACAATCACGTCATCATTCATTCCGTCATTAGCAGGACAATTCAATCAATAGTCACTCATACAGTCCCAACTCTCAATACAAAATAAAAATTATAACAATTTCAATATTACCTTAAACAATGCTAAATTCAGTAAAACTGATAAAACACACATTAGCCACAACCAAGAAAGGCAGATTGACCAAAACCATGGGCGTAGATCTGTCATTGATACTCATTCAACTGGGGGATGATCTATTCATCCATCCCCCCTGATGAATAGGTATTACATAAGTCGCTACGCCCATGCCCAAAACCGTGGCTAAATAGAGTCGATTCGTTCTAGTAAATCGTTCGAGTCGTTGCGAGTCGCCGTGAAAATCGTCAGTATGTGACTGGGCCTTAAGCTCTTGTCTAATTCATGAACGGGAATCTGTTTTCTATTGTTATTTATTACAATTAAAACAATTAATGTACATTATAATAAATAACATGTAATCGTTAAAATGTATTTTCATTATGTAAATTAGGATAAAAGAACAAATTGTTTTTAATACAGGGTGTACAGGATGACATGTCATATTTTCCCCAGATCTATGACGATCGATGCTTAGGAAGCAGAACAATAGACATTGTATCCATGCATGATTGAATGAGCATTCCATATTTTACGTACGAATACGTATACCAGAATTCGTCTGAATGACGAATTCGAATCTTGGTATTGTTATCATTCTTATTTGTATTATTATTATTATCATTTTTATTAATAGTAGTATAAGTATTATTATTAGTAGAAGTAGTAGTAGTAGTAGTAGTAGTAGTAGTAGTAGTAGTTGTTGTAGTAGTAGTAGTAGTAGTAGTAGTAGTAGTAGTAGTAGTAGTAGTAGTAGTAATAGTAGTAGTAGTAGTAGTAGTAGTAGTAGTAGTAGTAGTAGTAGTAGTAGGAGTAGTAGAAGTAGTAGTAGTAGTAGTAGTAGTAGTATTAGTATTAGTAGTAGTAGTAGTAGTAGTAGTAGTAGTAGTAGTAGTAGTAGTAATACTAGTAGTAGTAGTAGCAATAGTAGTACTAGTAGCAGTAGTAGTAGTAGTAGTAGTAGTAGTAGTAGTAGTAGTAGTAGTAGTAGTAGTTGTTGTAGTAGTAGTAGTATTGGTAGTAGTAGTAGTAGTAGTAATATTGAGTAGTAGTAGTAGTAGTAGTAGTAGTAGTAGTAGTAGTAGTAGTAGTAGTAGTAGTAGTAGTAGTAGTAGGAGTAGTAGAAGTAGTAGTAGTAGTGGTAGTATTAGTAGTAGTAGTAGTAGTAGTATCAGTAGTAGTAGTAGTAGTAGTAGTAGTAGTAGTAGTAGTAGTAGTAGTAGTAGTAGTAGTAGTAGTAGTAGTAGTAGTAGTAATAATAATAGTATCAGTAGTAGTAGTAGTAATAATAATAGTAGTAGTAGTAGCAATATTAGTACTAGTATCAGTAGTAGCAGTAGTAGGAGTAGCAGTAGTAGTAGGAGTAGCAGTAGTAGTAGTAGTAGTAGTAGTAGTAGTAGTAGTAGTAGTAGTAGTAGTAGTAGTAGTAGAAGTAGTAGTAGTAGTAGAAGTAGTAGTAGTAGTAGTAGTAGTAGTATTAGTAGTAGTAGTAGTAGTAGTAGAAGTAGTAGTAGATGTAGTAGTAGTAGTAGTAGTAGTAGTAGTAGTAGTAGTAGTAGTAGTAGTAGTAGTAGTAGTAATAATAGTAGTAGTAGTAGCAATAGTAGTACTAGTAGCAGTAGTAGTAGTAGTAGTAGTAGTAGTAGTAGTAGTAGTAGTAGTAGTAGTAGTAGTAGTAGTAGTAGTAGTTGTAGTAGTAGTATTGGTAGTAGTAGTAGTAGTAGTAATATTGAGTAGTAGTAGTAGTAGTAGTAGTAGTAGTAGTAGTAGTAGTAGTAGTAGTAGTAGTAGTAGTAATAATAGTAGTAATAATAGTAGTAGTAGTAGTAGTAGCAATAGTAGTACTAGTAGCAGTAGTAGTGGGTAGTAGAAGTAGTAGTAGTAGTAGTAGTAGTAGTAGTAGTAGTAGTAGTAGTAGTAGTAGTAGTAGTAGTAGTAGTAGTATTAGTAGTAGTTGTAGTAGTAGTAATGGTAGTAGTAGTATTAGTGATATTGAGTAGTATTATCATTAGGATTATTGTTATTATTATAAGTATTATTCTTATTATCATTACTATTATCAATGTTTCCTTCCTTATCAGGTTGTGAAGAGGAAACAGGGGGAAATGATTGGATGGAGTTATCACCTTATAGGGTTTGAACTGCTAAAAAATGGTATGTATATACAATGTGACCCGTGTGCTGCCATTATAGAATATAACAGCATTATAAAAAAATATATCTACCATGTAAGATTCGTTCAATCACGATACTTATACAGGTGTCTTATACATTATGTGAGCATATATCCTTCATTTTCTAGACCTTTTCCGTAACATACCTTTACAAATGTTTGCTTCACAATACCTTTACAAATTTAGAATATTTTTGTTATATTATGCTAAATCTGATAAACTCCTTCATTGACCGATATATAGTTTAGTGGAAGGGCGCATTCGTTTGTCATTCCTAGAATCCAAATTACAGGCTGTTTGATCGGATTTGTTTGTGTGTGTTACGTGTATCCTCATCCGTCTACTCGAAACTGTTCAGACGATTTGTAAAAGGCGGACAGCTCTTTTAAGAGCAGTTTTTCTAGGGGGACTTATGTTAGTTTTATATCGGAGCTCAGAGATGCCAACCTCTTGACACAAAACAAAAAAAAACAGACTGAATATCCTAAAAAATCCTATTTTGGAGAGAAAATCAGATTTTCACGAAAAATCGACACTAACACTGGCCCGTTGGCCCCAGGCCTTTAACATATCAGGAAAATGTTTTCCTGGTAAGAACGGGCAAGTAAAATGCTTGCTCTTTCATTAACATTTACAGCCAACCTCGAGGGAGAATTTTTTTTTTTCACAAAGCAATTTGTGCAACAAAAATACTTAGATGGATGTTTGGGTTAATAAAAAAAGTTGGTTCAGTCGATCACACAACGTTTTATGAGTTTTAAAAAAGTTATTTCTGCCTTGTTCTGACCGTTACTATTGAATGGGGGGGGGGGGGGAAGAAATTTTCATCAAAAAATCGTACTAAATACGATTAAATCGTACTGGTTGGCATATCTCGGAGCTCATAAAACAAGGTTACTTTCAAGGCCGTATTTGACTGCGGGGTGAAGGGGAATGTGGACTGTAGACGATATGCCCTGTGCTGAAAGGGATCAGTGACTATTATTGAGTTGTGCAACAACAAAGGGTCGATAACATGTATATGTTTGCGATCTGATATGTCCACTGAGTGATGTGTGAATATTTCAGGGCAAATGGGTAGCATAATGAGCAATTAAACGTAATGTTTCGCTTACTCATTGCATTAATTTGTACACACACTGAAAACCTAAACTGGTAAGCCGGACTAACTTAAAACTAATCCAGATGGTGTCCATCTGGACTAGTTTTAAAGTAGTCCGTATTGCTGGACTAACATGGCGGTCTAACTTGGTTTAGTCCAGCGTGCTGTACTAGCATTGCGCTAATCACTTGACTAGCATTTGGTTTGTCGGTCGACTAGTTTTATGTTAGTCCAGCATGGTGGACTAGCATCAGCTAGTCACTCGACTAGTAATTGACTAGCTTAAAGCTAGTCCAGATGGTGCACAGTTGGACTAGTTTGATGTTAGTCAGTCAGCTGGACTAATGTAACATTAGTCCATCGGGCTGGGACTAACCTGGTAAGACCAGTCGAGCCTGCTAGACCAACCTCAAACTAGTCCAACCAGATAAGCAAATCCAATGGTACCCAATGGAAATCTGGAAGTTTGAAGTTAAAAAAAGCTGAGACCGGTTGAAAAACCCGGTGATACAAATGACTGAAAAAACATTAAGAAAACTGTCCATAATCGTTTTGAAAAGTAGCAAAATTCAAATAAAAACGGGGCAATCGATATCATTTACTTTAAAGAGTGTTTTTTTTGGAGAAATTCTTGGTTCGTTACTTCGTTTGACAGTTAGAAATTGAACAGGATGCGCAAAATTGCGAATTACCGACGGATGTTCACACAAAGTTAGGCCGACACTCCCGGGGAGACATATGATGGATATCAGTATGATCGAGCTGATGAGCCAGTGCATTCAAAAAATGGCTAAAAATACGTATTTTGGTAATCTATACCATTTCTAAATGTTTTGATATTCTACTTACATGATTGCATGGCGTTTGAAAGCTGAACAGAACAAAAAATGAGCCCCAAAACAATGAAAAAAAACTGCGTAAAATATCGGTCAATTTCGATCGCAGCGGTGGTGCTAGCCGGGTAACTAAAGTTAGCCAGCGAGCTGGGTAACTAAAGTTAGCAACAAATCGGGTGAAACTTTTTGACATGGGTCGTAGCTAGTCGGTCGTCCGACACATCGGATTTATAAACTAGTCCAGCGGCACAAATTACGTTAGTCAAATGAGCTAGACTAATCAACAACTAGTCCAGCAGACTTGGCACGAATGTAGCTTAAAACTAGTCAAGCAAGCTGGACTAACCAGCCGGACTAGTTTAAGGTTCGTCCAGCCAGCGCCTGACTATGTTAGGTTTTCAGTGCAGTTTAAATTATCTCGTGAATGGATATCTACTTATCTACTTATCTACTTATCTACTTATGAATGCGAACACTTTAATGATGCACATTTGTAACAAAAGAGAAACAGTGAATAATTAAACCTTTCCAGAATTATATTGGGAATATGAATGCAATGAGATATATGAAAGCCGCTTTAATACGTGATCCCTTTTACATATAAGGGTTAACAACAGGTAGCAAATAATAACATTACGTTTCACCCAAGTTAGAAAATATCCGCTTCTCAGGCCTCAGGAGAGGTTGAGAGATTCGTGCCTCTAGTAGAATTTTATCACCGTTTACACCGTTCTTATCGGTTTACTGCGTGTAACCGGAGGAGATTATCTCTATAACACCATTAGGTCTCGGGGAGCAGTTAACAGGGCATGGAATGTTGACGAAAGCTATTAAAATGGTTGAGTTGATTTCCACCGTGGTGAGATCACGGCTAACTTAGTGAAACGTAATGATTTGCAAAAATGTTCACTTAAAAGGAATCTTGTAACTTTATTGACATGTGCAACAAGTGATGAATGGTTGATTCAATGTATATTGTTGATATCTGATATGTCCACTGGGTATTGTGTGAAAATGTTAAGTTAAATGGATGTTATATGGTCGAGTAACGAGCAAAAATGCAGAGTGATATGTCCACTAGCCCATTGCACTGACTTTGTACACGGTTTCGACGATCCGTCGGATAATTTGACATCTGACATTCAATCGTAAATATCTTTTTAACGAAAGGGAAGTTTGAAAAACTGAACCAGCCCCATGCTATTTCTGTTAATGGCGTAGCGAGGGTCAACGGATTGGGGGGGGGGGCACAACTGCGAGGGAGCGGAGCGACCAAGCACGAGGGCGCAAAGCGCACGATGGGGGGGGGGGGGGGGGGGGGTGTGGGAGGAGGGTGTGGGAGGGGGGTGTCCCCTCCCACGGTAGGGAGCTTTTGCAATTTTTCACTCAAAACAATGCAATCTGTACATACCTTGGAAGAAAATGTGATAATACTAAATTAAAGAAAGTGGGGGATATATCCCCTATCCCCCGGGATCATACGCCCGTGGACACACTAAAACACACGCTGTTGATCCCATGTGTATCTCCTGGTGGAACTGGTATTTCTGGCGTACATTATCTGGTTAGGTGGATCTGTAAATGATGCGCATGATGTAGAAGGATTATTTTCAAGAAGGGAGGCAAAAGGTTCTCTAAATTGAGAGGCATTGCGAAGGAGCGAAGCGACCAAGCGGGGGAGGGTATGGGAGGGGGTGTCCCCCTCCCATTGTAGGTTTTGCAAATTATTGCCTCCTTGGGTAATCATTATCATCACATATTTAATAAAAACATGATAATAATGAATGATATAGACACATTTGGCTTAATTTCGGGTCGTTGGACATTTTTTTTGGGCCAAGCGATTTGCCCCCCCCCCCCCCCCCGTGCCCCAGTAGGTACTCCACAATATACTGTTATTATACAAACACAGGACGGTATGAGAGAACCACTAGAATTCCAAGTGGATTTTGAGGATTTTGAGAATGTTAGTCTCTTTAATTTGCCTTGGCAGCAGGGGCGTAGGCAACGGGGGGGGGATGCGAGGTATGCAGAGAGGGCGGATGACATGCACAATCATCCCCCCCCCCCTCCCCCCCAGGTTTTAGGGAAAGATATATGTTTGTTTGTGTATTTGTATCTGAGTGGGAAATTCATTGTATGAGCTAAGACTTGTTAATTCTAACGTTCAAAAAGTAATTTATACATCCACTTTAAATTTTCTGTACTGGGCCACGTAGTTCCAGTGTAGGCTTGCATTGCTATGGCTGCTTGTGTGACATGCACCAAATTGCACCAATTCAAGTATATAAATGCAAAATCTTCTCCGTGGGAGGGGGATACCCCCTCAAAAACCCTCCTATTTGGCTCTGCCACAGCCCTTGGTAGCTTCGCCCCTCGGGACTCATTCTTGGATATAGGCTATGTTATTGGATCATGCATAATGTGGCATATCAGCCATTCCGTGTAACTAGGCACCCGGGGCTCAAAATTTTAAGTTCAACCAATCAAAACAAAAATTCATGTCTGGCTAGGTATATGTTCAAAGGGTTTAAATCTGAATTTTCACCTCCTTTCACCTTCTAACAACCGAGTTACATCTCCCAGAACAGAGATCAAATTTGCTACAAAAATTAGGCCTATTTTGTACTTTTTTTAATCACACTATATAAAGCATGTTCCATTATCTGTAGATACATGCTTTTTTGTATTTACTATTATTTTACATCCATTTTACATCCATTTTACCATATCAAGTTGGTTTTTACATTTTTATGCGACCAGCTTGACAATATTTTAGATTGAAAACACCCTCGAAAAGTGTCACGCGAGTCACAAAAATATGTCCATATTTTAGATTGCTAAAAAAGTAGTAGATTGTATGAACTGCAGTTGATAAATAGTAAGGAGCTTAGGGTCCCCAATCATACCAGCAAAGAAGATTTCCATACGTAAACCCCTTCATTATGAAAAACACCAGAACAATAATGTCACGCGAGTCACGCTAAGGTTTCTTAGGGTTGTCACACGAGTCACACTATTTAAAGCATGTTCTTTTATCTGCAGATACATCATTTTTTGTATCAAGTCTTATTTTACACCCATTTTACCATATCAAGTTGGTTTTTACATTTATATGTTACCAGCTTGACAATATTTCAGATTGGAAAACACCTTCAAAATGTTTCACGCGAGTCACAAAAATATGTCCATATTTTGAATTGCTTCAAAAGTAGTAGATTGTATGAATTGTAATTAATAACTTTTGAGGATCTTAGGGTCCTCAATCATACCAGCAAAGAAGATTTCCATATGTAAACCCCTTCATTATGAAAAATGCCAGAACAAAGTCATGCTAAGATTTGTAGGGTTGTCACGCGAGTCACATTTTACAAGTTTGTGAAAATAAGAGAATTTGTTTGAAAAAAATGAACTCTGCCGTTAAAATAATTTATGTAAATTATTCTAATTATCACATTGAAGGTAAATGTTATTATTTGATAAATAAAGAGATACAATACATACAATAAGTAATCTATATTTTATCTGGAATGTCAACTTCTGTTGGGCTAAGCTGATTTAACTCTAAAGTGATGTAATTTGCTCAAAGAAAACAAAACAGTTGATAATTGTTTTATTATTACACAGACAGGCCAGTTTTTCAATTCAATAAAACATGTATTTGTTTCCGTCTTGGGTTTGTCAGTCATAGCGCTCAATATTGTTATGATATTACTATCCTAACGTGTATTATGCAGCTCTCAAAATGTGTATTTGCCATTCAATATCAGATGATATAACCCTTCCATGGAGCTGATATTCAATCCAGCGTGGAAGTGCGCAAATTCATACGCGCGTTTATTAATGACGTATGAATGGCTCTGCGCGTGCGTAATTGTGACGTGTGAATACATAAATCGCTGCGCACCTACGTATAGTACGCGCAAATGGCCCTTCGTGGGTTGAAAATGTTTAATCAGTAATTTGAGATTCAATACATTGGTCTTCTTCACTGAACAAGACGGAGTAACATGTATGTTTTTGTTTATTTATGTTTTGCTCTGGATAGTATGTATAATGATAATAATATTGACTGGCTTGTTCTTTCGTGATATACCACTCAAGGCCAGTCAATATTATGTAAATATCAGACATCGCAATGATAAATAAGACAGAAAAGGATTATATATGAACATTATTTGTAAGAAGAATTAGAGACTCTTAGTGCATCAAAGGGACTTTCAAGTTTCAAGAAGAACTTATGGACACAAATCCAAAAATTCAAGTAAACCTAAGGGAAAGTTTTACTTTGATTTTAAAGTAGTTAAATAAGAAAGAAAAAGAAAATTAGCTGCAAAAGAAAGACTAATTTCCAGAACTATTAATTTAATGGGGGAAAAAAGAAGAAAAGTTCCAAGAGCTCGCATCGGAGCTTGGATTAAATAATTTGTTCATTTTAAAGATGTATGTGATGTAACTGACCATAAATGATATGTTATGTTAACAATTTGGCTCATTTTACTTTATAAAATCATGATAATTGGTTCAACTTTTAGTCCGAAATGACACTTGTCACGCGAGTCACATTCATGTGTCACGCGAGTCACATTTTCAAATGGCGATTGACATGAAACAAAAAGTCAAGGGATAATAGAATTTAGTCTTATTATTGCCTAATGTCTCAAAATGAACTCCAGAAAATTTGGTGTAAATGGGACAAGTACTTTCATACGAAAATCCAGTCAAGTACAGTAAGGTCAGAAACCTTCAATAGTATGGCGTCACGCGAGTCACAACAGAAAAAACGACATATCTCCAACAAGAATGACTTAAAATCAACGATTTCTTTTTAACAATGTGTATGGTCAATACATTGATTGAAATATGTAAAAATAACAGATCTTCAAATTAAAGTTTTGAAGTACTTCACCTTAACAAGGGTGGAATTTTGTATAAATGTCACGCGAGTCACAATGGAATGGCTGATATGGTATATGTTGGAACTGTGTATGACACTAAATATAAATACAATATTTGTGTGTGTGTTGGGGTGCATATTTATCAGTGTGTCAATTATTTGTTTTCTTCGCGAAAATATATTTAAAATTTCTGGTCGATCAAATCATTACACGCTTTCCCAGATACAGTCAATGTTAAGCCCGAATTTCCTATCTAGGTAAGCACCAGATTGCACAATTTCAAGTCCAAAAATGCAAAAGCTCCCTACCGTGGGACCCTCCCCCTACTCAGTCACTTCGCTCCCTTGTGCTTGGTCGCTTCGCTCCCTCGTAATGTTTCACTCTAACATCTGGCTCAAACTTGGCAGCCCTGTGAATGTTGTTGGGCCCCCTTATAGGAGACCACCCCTCCCCCACTGAGAGGACTGTCAACCAATTCCCTAGGTCTCGAAAAGATTAGGCAGGCGGTCTCGGACGGGATCAAATTTGAAGACGAACACTCCCCCCCCCCCCCCCCCCCCCCAACTGATAGGACTTTCAAGCAATTTCCTCGGTCTCGAAATATTTCAATATTTCGGCAGGTGGGCTCGGTCGCGAACAAATTGGTTTTGGTCGGTGAATGCAAATCACCCCCCCCCCCCCCCCCCCCAGGGTGTAAGAACCTGTATACGCCACTGCTTGGCACTTACACATGTTGCTAACCGATTTATCTACTCTTCTCCCCTAGGTGATGGCAGACCACCCGTGACGATCGTCGCCCGAGTGGAGGTCGAAACTGATGACGGTGGTCCTCAAAATATCCCCGGCCATTCGCGAGAAATTGATCATCTTCCTATCATCAAGCATTTCGTACTCGACCGGGAAGAACATTGTGACCATCACTTTGGATAAAAATAAACACTTCTATGACCATAAAAGGAGGGAACGTGACAATTGATGCAAAAAAATGTATGTACACTTTCCCAAAACGGGGTATTGCAATTTGACACTTAACGCAAGTCTACAAATCGGCGCATTTTAGCCAATCTGATTTGTGCATTAAAAGGGAATTGAAACGTTGGAATTTTCGGATAAGTGCATACTTCCTTTTACTTATAGTCGTGTTTTTATGTACATGTAGATAATGGCTATTATGTGCCCGATCGCAACCAAAAGTGGCGTGCGCATACTTGTTGATGTAATCTAAACGATTTGTTTAGTACAATCAATGCGTAAATAAAAGCTTGCGAAAACCAGGAAACCAAGAGCCCATTCACACACAAACCAACTCGTTATTGCAATCATGACTTTAATTATGATTACAGTCACGGTCATTCTGTTGCCTTGCTTTCATACGAGGAAAAAGACTTCACGCGGACCGTGATTACAATCGCGATTCTCAATGCTGCAATGCATGCACTCGAATCGATTAACGCGCGGTTTATCGGCGGAAGTACATGTAAGGTCACGTTAGCTCCGCCTCCAAAATTTTGTGGAGGTATTTTGGAGGTCAAGTCGTTCACACTAAAGATTGGCACTGTGATTTGAGTGAATCATGATTATAAAATACCTCTGGACCACGATAAGAGTTTCGCGATTCGTGATTCTTGTTTTCTTTCACACGGTCAAATACCGTGATTGGAGTGAAAAATTATTCCAATCGTGATTTCAATCACGAGATTACCATCATGTGATAGCCCTCCTAGTTATAAGTGCGAAATTGATTTTTTTTTTGTGTGTTTTAGGTTTATGCATGTTTCAAAATAACAATATATTTTACAAAAAATAAATGACACATGTATGACTATCCAGAAACAGAACAATAGATTAATTCACACTCTGTGATTATTGCGAATTGAATTGACCAATAAACTAAAAATGGTATAGAAATGTATATAAAATCTTAATATTAATCAAGAATGCTTCAATACAAGTAAGACACCAGTTAAGACAGTATTCGACTTCGTTATCGAGATATTCATGATTCAATTTGAAAAAAAAAAAAATAATAATAATATTTTCAACTTTGAAGACCCGTCCAGCAACGTGTCAGCAAATAACTTTTAAATGTTTGCCTATTGCCGGGTTACTGAGAACGTATAACTAAATGTTCAACTAAGGAGTCAGAGCAGCAGTCTAGACGATTACCGGCGGAGCCAACTTTAATTCCCTCGCTCATTTGTATTAATTCTGTTGTATTAATGTTATCTATGCTTATTTCCCCCCCCCCCCTCATTTGTTTGCATTTATGTCCCATTGTAGTCATGCCCACGGCGTACCTGTACGAACGGATGAATCCCAGTTCCGATGCTTGTACCCCGATAGTGATAGCTGCACATGCACGCGAGGATGAAGATGATGGACATATGGTGTGCCTCTCTGAAGGGGAGTCTCATGTTTTACAAGTTGTGGTAAGTGACTGCGTTTTTTGTTGTTGAGGAGTAACAGCCAAAACGCTACACACACAAAAATCATTCGAAATAAAATTTAAAATTAAATAAAATAAAATAATATAATTATGTTTCCATCACCTTCCATGTTTACAAATATGCCATAACATTTTAATCTGTTATTGTAAAGATTTAGATCATGACGTTGTATATTTGAGCATTAAAAGCTTCGAAAGAAAAAACGCTTTTACCAAAAATAAAATCACTTGCCATGTAAATGGGGTGGAGCTACCGGAGATATTTGTTTTTAGTTATTCAAAGCCAGCAGATTAGTCACTTGTTAAAAGGCAATCAATGTCCCTGTACTAGCGATTAACAAGCAATCAAACCAAAACAAAATGCACATTGCCTGGACCCGAGGAAGGGGAGTAGATGGTCTCGCTTCGTAGGTGGTGCAATTTGACCTGGGACCCGTTGGAGAAATACATCAATTATATTGTAAAGTTGCAATCAATTACAAGTCAGTCATGTGACTGAATACGCAAATTCGATTGGATCAAATGTGCATATTTTATGACTTGCGATTAAGGGGATTGCAGAGTTTGGGTCAAATTGAATTTTTGTAACCAGACTTGCGCCATATAACTACAAAGCAATAGTTCCAACTCCACCATGCTCGACATATAGAAACACTTACAGACGGCTAAATAAAAAGCGTTGTATCATTCAAAAAGCAGTTGTTGAATCCAAAGAGAACGTTCTCGAAAAGCACATTGGTTTTAACCATTGTTTAAACAAAAATGTGAATGTTATTTTTTGTTAAAATGACGATTCATTAGAGATATGAAGAACTATTACAAAACAAATCGATGCTAAATTGTTAAAAAGGTGTAGGCATTATACATCAGTTTGCTAAAATCATCGAATAAATTAACCCTATCAAGCCCAAGGGGGCTCATTGAGCCCCCCTCCCCTACCATACTTTCGATCACCGCTTCCACAGTTTTCATTCGATTGTCACCAAATATTTGGTGACTTTTCCTGAAATCTTATTGCAAACATTTTGGTATAAACGTTGATTAGATTTACCACTTCGTGTGCCATGGTAACCATAAATTGAAGAGCATGTTTTTCAATTTTGCTGAAATATTTTGTTTTTTCTTTTAGTAAACAAGTGAAGTTTGGGTGCTTTTCTGGTCAAATTTTATGAGAATCATCGGTAACAGGTTGTCATGACCTGAAATTTATTTAATAGAGATTTCTTATGCTTTTCTTTGTTTTTAAAGACAAAATGGCGCAAAACGATGAATATAATAAGAATTAAATGAAATATAGTTTTGATTTATTTTTATGATATTTTTGTGATTAAAATCTGCTAATGAGGTTTCTTATGATGTCTACATACATTTTGATATGAAAAAAATAAATTTGGTTTAAGTTTATGGGGTAAAATGGAAGAAATTGCATACGTAAATTATCATGTACTATAATGTGTCTGATAAGTCGTGTGAAGGTCACCTCCGCAATGACTTTGCGGACCTGATAGGCCTCTAAAATCCATCAAATTCCACAGAAATGTTATGATCTATGTTCCAGAATATGTAATATTACATAATTATGGTAAAAAGTTAAATGTACCTACTTGATAACAGTCCATTTGGTGAAAACAGCTCCAAAAACCTTTAACTTCTGGCATTTCTATGTTTTTCATCATCGTCAATAGCGCCCTCATATGGTGACCTTACATATGTTTATGATTGCAACTTTTTTTTGGAATGGAAAAGATAAGATTAAACGAAATGTTATGTTCTTGGATTATTGTAAAGGTGGACTTAGAATAACAGACTTTCATTTATTTATTTTAGTGCAAAGTATTATGTGGAAACATTATTTGTATTATTTAACTAAAGATGTTGGAGGAAGTTTGATATTTTATGATAATGCAACCATGGGTATATCTGAATTAGTATTACCAGCATTTTATAGAGATATGTTGGACGTTTGGATGGCCACGAGAACGTTTTTGTTAAAAAAAGATACATCTAAAAGGAATAATAAAAGATTTGTTTATATTGATGGTCAGGTTCCTTTTGATGAACAACTATTTAACCAAAATGTTTATAAGTTGCATCATATTGTTGATGGAGAAGACAATATAAAAGCAAATGAGGAATTTCAAAGAAACGGTTTAAATACTTTAGAAATTACTAAAATACAACGTATTTTTCTTGGCATTCCCCTTTCATGGAAACAATTTTTAAATAAAAATACTCACTCAAATATAGATAGGGAATTATATATGTATTTTTTAATTTTTGAAAGTGTATATTTGTTAGAACAAATTCCTTCAAAAATTATATATGCATTTTTATTAAATAAGAGAGTAGAAAAATCAAATGCAGAACGAAATTTAGAGCAGATATATAATATTAATGGGACAGATATACAATCAATATTTGTAAGCCTTAGAAAATGTACTTTGAATAGTAAGCTTCGAGAATTTCAATTTAAAATGCTTTATAATATTATATATACTAAATTACATTTGTATACATTTAAAATGGTTAATAGTAATTTATGTTCTTTTTGTGGTAAATATGAAAACACTTACGAGCATTTAGTTTGTCTTTGCGAGAAAATAAAACCAATTTGGGAAGAGTGTGGGAATTTATTTAATTAGGTGAGATCAAAAATATACATTGGAAAGGTATCCATTTAGGGATAGTTATGGTGGCATTATAGGGACACTTTGGCCAAAATTTGGCCAAAATTTGGCCAAATATTCGCCAAATTTTGGCCAAATTTTGGCCAAATATTCGCCAAAATTTGGCCAAATTATACACATTTGGCCAAAATTTGGCAAAATTTTGTGTTATTTGGCCAAATTTTGGCCAAATTTTGGCCAAAATTTGGCCAAAATTTGGCCAAAGTGTCCCTATAATGCCACCATAGATAGTTGAGTTAAACATAGGGAAGGAACAGTTATTAAATCACATAATAATTTTGATAAAATATATGATATTTATAGATAGTAAAATTAAAAAAATAAACCACCAACTCCTTTGGAGATTAAGAAAAGATTATTAGAAAACAGAAGGAAGACATGGGCCTGCATCTTGTGAGAATCTCGACCATTCTATCAGCCATGTTCATTTCATTGCTTCTATGCGAATAGAAGCAATGAAATGAACATGGCTGATAGAATGGTCGAGATTCTCACAAGATGCAGGCATGTTTTCTGTGGATGTGTGTGTGGGTGTCTGTGCACGCGTGTGTATGTGTGTGTGTAAGTGCTTGTATGGGTGTGTTTTTGTTGGGGGGAATGGTTTTTCCCTCCTATCTCCCCCTTTTTATGTTCATGCTTTCTTCATGCATGCATGTTTCATGCTTTATTTGATGTAACAGAATAAAAGTTCATTTGTATTATTTAGATGTGAATGTAAAATCATATTCTATATAATTATGTTAACATGCAGATTATTTTATGTACTGATTTTGTGTCTGTTTGTTATTGTTATTTTGTTATTGTTTGTAAAAAGCAATGAAGAAAATTATTAAATATCATTGAAAAAAAACAAACTTGTAGAGCTTGACCTGCTTGACATGTGTGCCAAATATGAAGTGGTTCATTGAATAATAAAGGAATTAGAGAGGAGGCCCTATGAGCTCGGCCTGGGAACGCCCAAATAGCTTGGGCTTGATAGGGTTGAGGGCCCCATATTTATTCCAATCGGATCCAGTTTTTCTTCTTTTTATTCCGTTTTGGTACTGCAGTCCACCAGCGCGGTGTATTATTGTACCTTAGTTATTGATATTTTAGCTGTTTCTCAACCGATTTTAATCAAATATAATTTCCCGGCCAATTTCTTACATTACGCGCCCAATTTTGTTCATGTGCATTCAAATTCGTGCAATGTCTGTGGAAGAGTAGTTTGGTCATTCAAATTCACATTCCGAGCATTCACATTCGTAAATGGGCACTCAAATGTCAATCGCGAACTTCATATTATCAAATGTGCATTCTATTGCATACGCAAGGTGGGCAATCACTTGTTTGTGCATTCAATTTTGTTTATAGGTGATCAATTTCCAGACATGCCCATAAATTTAAGTTACACAAACATCATCTGTACGTACTCACACATAAACATACATACATTAATTATACAACCGTATACATACGCACACCTACACCCACACACACACGCACACACACACACACACACACACACATCCAAACACACGCACATACGTTTACTTGCATTTCTCTTTTATACCATCGTGAATATCTTTAATTTTTCAGATGTACTTTTCACCATGTAGCGACCCATACTTCGCTCATACATGTTCCTTCACCCCGACCTGCTTTTGCCGATCCAGTTATTTCCAGTTTATTACTCTCGGTACTTTTCCAGTTATTTTCCACCACGTGGCTCATACATATTCATGTTTTCTTCGCGTGTGCGCCCATTCAACCAATCACGCATCACCATTTCGCCAGCCGCGCTTTTCAACTCCACGTGCCTTTCACCAGTTTCTTCACTCCGATCACCATCTCTCGTTGAGTCAACATCAACTCTAGTTTTCTCTCTCCGCCGTCGAGACCCTTCTGTGGCATGAATCTCCATCATGTCACAGCACCTTTCACGCCGCCCCTAGCGGACTGGTTAGTTTCTAGTGGTACGTTATAATCACCGCCGTCTTGTGCCACTGATTCACCACTGGGAGCTTCCACGTCACGATACGCACCGGGCAGTTCTGGCGTACTCACCTCACAGCTCGACTCACCGTAGCTGGTCTGCTCACGCATCTTCTTAGTCGGCCTACGACAATGGACGATTCACTGTTCCTTCGGCACCGACTCTGATTCCTGTATTCACCTTTCCTTGGCATCGACCCGTAGAGCGACTCACCGTCTCCGCGTCAACCGCCGCATCATCTTCTTCGTTTCTCGTCTCGACCGCGACCCACGAGGGTCAACTTCTTCATCAGCGTCGTCATCGCGCACTTCGCGGTTCTTCAACCCCGTCATCGAAGTCGCGTTTCCGCTTTCCAAGTCTCCGCATCATCATCGCGTGCAGCCCCTTCCTTCGTTCATCAAACCCGCATTTTCGGACTTCAGCAAACATTTACTGTAAGCGATTATTTATTGTCAGGCTTATTTTAATGTATCTTCGTGCAATATCTAATCCCGTTTATTCATGCATATTCTCATCCCGTTGCAACGGCACACATGTATTTATTTATAACCCATTAAACATACGAAAAGGGAACCTTACTTTCTCTTGTGTTTTCTTGTTTACCTCGCTTCCTCGTAACTAAAATAAAATGGTGATATGTTGTGTGAACACGCATTACAATTCCATACGCAATCACACCCACCCACGCACATATTCCACATTGGTGACCCCAGTCGTTTACTTGGAAGCTTGGTTGTACGATATTTTATATTCCCTGCTTTTTGGACTTGCCTCATTTCAAAACCATTCCTCTCAATTATGTATCGAATGTTTTTATGCTCTTGCATTTATACACGTATTTTCGATGCATTCTTATACTATGTCATGTTTGTTTATTATAGCGACTGCACTGCTATTTACATTACCATGCTTGTTATATTGCATTCTTTCATGCCCGATTTATAACATGCCATGTTTGTAACCTTTTCTGGTCTGCTATACATACTCATGTACTAGGTAACAGCGGCGGCCTCCCGCTTTATAAATCGTGCCACCTTATAGATTGTTTTATTTTAACAGCGGCGGCCTCCCGCTTTATAAATAGTGCCACCTTAGATTGTTTATTGTAACAGCGGCGGCCTCCCGCTTTATAAATAGTGCCACCTTAGTTTGTTTTATTGTAACAGCGGCGGCCTCCCGCTTTATAAATAGTGCCACCATTTTCCTGTATATTTGTCGATATTTATATCGTTCCTCATCTGTTCTTCGGCTTCGTCTCTGGTAGGGGAGTACTGTAGCGACCCATACTTCGCTCATACATGTTCCTTCACCCCGACCTGCTTTTGCCGATCCAGTTATTTCCAGTTTATTACTCTCGGTACTTTTCCAGTTATTTTCCACCACGTGGCTCATACATATTCATGTTTTCTTCGCGTGTGCGCCCATTCAACCAATCACGCATCTTCCACCACGTGGCTCATACATATTCATGTTTTCTTCGCGTGTCGGCCCAATTCAACGCAATCAACGCAGCATCACCATTTCGCCAGCCGCGCTTTTCAACTCCACGTGCCTTTCCACCAGTTTCTTCACTCCGATCACCATCTCTCGTTGAGTCAACATCAACTCTAGTTTTCTCTCTCCGCCGTCGAGACCCTTCTGTGGCATGAATCTCCATCATGTCAAAGCACCTTTCTCACGCCGCCCCTAGCGGACTGGTTAGTTTCTAGTGGTACGTTATAAATCACCGCCGTCTTGTGCCACTGATTCACCACTCTGGAGCTTCCACGTCACGATACGCCACCGGGCAGTTCTGGCGTACTCTACCTCACAGCTCGACTCAACCGTAAGCTGGTACTGCTCACGCATCTTCTTCTTAGTCGGCTACCGACAATGGTGACGATTCACTGTTCCTTCGGCACCGACCTCTGATTCCTTGTATTCACCTTTCCTTGGCATCGACCCGTAGAGCGACTCACCGTCTCCGCGTCAACCTGCCGCATCATCTTCTTCGTTTTCCTCGTCGTCCGACCCACGAGGGTCAACATCTTCTTCATCAAGCGTCGTCATCGCGCACTTCGCGGTTCTTCAAACCCCGTCATCGAAGTCGCGTTTTCCCGCTTTCCAAGTACTCCTGCATTCATCATCGCGCGTGACAGCCCCTTCCTTCGTTCATCACAAACCCCGCATTTTTCGGACTTCAGCAAACTATTACTGTAAGGAGCGATTATTATTGTCAGGCTTATTTTAATGTATCTTCGTGCAATATCTTATCCCCGTTTATTTCATGCATTATTCTCATCCAGTTTGCAACGGCAACAGTACTAATGTATTTATTAATAACCCATTAAACATACGAAAAAGGGGAACCTTTACTTTCTCCTTGTGTTTTCTTTGTCTACCCTGCTTCCTCGTAACTAAAATAAAATGGTGATATGTTGTAGTGTACACAGCATTACAAATCCATTACGCAATCTATCTACCCCCACAACATCAAATTGATCACCACAACCACTTAAGATCTTTTAACTTTTCGAATATTCATTCAGGTCACTATGCTCTAGATGTGTTTGGTTCGATCAGTTATTTATTAATTTATCATTGTATATTCATTTTACTTTGTGCATTCTTCAAAGTTTACCTTTACTTACGTTCATTGTTTCTTT
>JBAMJV010002233.1:132500-152312 GCA_037951105.1 Echinarachnius parma | reverse complement strand
GTCTACGTTCTGTACCTGTATGCAACTTATACACCTTGTGAATCCGTCCCTACAGCTTCACAGTTCAGAGTGGTATTACGAGGTATATGGGGGAAAGGTGTAAACAGGGTCCAGAACCTAGACTAGTACCCCCGCCGTCAGACCGTATCCAACCAGAAATCGAGCTCTCTCATTGGGCAATAAAGAAGAAACGAAGGTTGTTCTACCAGTGTGTTAGCCCACATTATTGCACGTCGTTCTAGATACACACGATATACACAACTATTACACATGAAATGTTTGGGATCGATGACTGCTCATATCACTGCAATAATGTCTTTACACAGCAACACACTCACCAATGCATGGTGAAATACCCCTTCGATGTATGTCCTACTAAAAAGGATCGATCGTTCTTCCATCGATGGCTTATGACTCCATCCGCACGCCATAGTAGCCAGCCCACTGGTCCCCATTCTATAAAAGCCGAGCGCCTGGCTTGAAGGCAGGAGGTACCATTACAAAGGAGGGTCAATATCCGCACTTCTCATAATGTTGATACTTTTAAATCGAGATTAAAAACTCGTTTGTTTAAGCAAGCCTTTTGTGATAGTTAATTTTTGTTAACACATGCATATGTACGTATACCCTAAAAATGTAGTTTTGTTTATTTTGTTATTTTTTATTTAAATATGTTTAACCCTAAAATGGCCGGGCTATTTGAGGTCTTCAGCAGGCCGGGGGGGGGGGGGGGGGGGGGGGGGGGCATTATGCCCCCTTCCCCCCTAAGATCTCGGCCGCGGTGCGGCTGATTGCCGTGAAAAATTGCATGCATGATAAGTGAAGTGTATAGAATACAACGGTAATTTTAATTTTTTGAAAAATTCATTAATTTGCATATTTATGGTAATTTATGCAAATAAGGTCATACAATTCATATTTTTACCCATAAATCATATATTCTTCATAATTAAACTCTGGTGTTCACTACATATATTCTTTAGAATTTGGAATAATAATACGACAACAAAATTTGGAAGAGCCAGGTTCTTTCTTATGTTTTCTATTGCTTTTTTTATAATTTCTTATGTATTTCTCTGTTTTTTTTAACTGATGTATTTTATTGTTTTTGTTTTTTTTATTTCTAACTATAATTCAACTATTTTGAACCCCAAAACAAACATAAAATGTAAATAAGACCAAATAACCAATGATATACCTCCTTTTACGAAAACTGATATTTCCATATGTTTTGTACACAAATCACGAAATTGAGCAATTTTCGGGCTTACATGCATATATCCAAAAGGTCACGTGACTTCGTAACGGTAGGTCCGATTTTCAAAATTTTTGTTTTAAAATATGCGCAAGACCCCAACAAAAAAATTCACCAAGCAGCGGCGCGTCATCTTACCGCGTTTTGGAGCAATAAAAAAGAATCGCGGAAGGAGGGGGGCATTATGGCCCCCGGCCTTTTTAGGGTTAAGCGCTTAGAGGCTCTTTGCAATATGCGCTATAGAAATATCTATTATTATAATTATCATTATTATTTCATATCCGAACACTTTAATCGTAAATATCTTTTGAACGAAATGGAAATTTGAAACCCGACACCTGTCCCATGCTTTTATTGATACGAATAAAACAAGGTATGAGGGAACCGCTAGAATTCCAGTTGGATTTTGAGGATTTGGTCAATGTTACAAAGTCCCTTTAAAAAGATGATAATTATACAGAAATACTATACAGAAAATATACTGCCCTTCTAGTGGCCATTTAACAGGAAACACACCGTACACTGTACTTTCCGAAAAAAGGGGGGGGGGGGGGGTGGGGTCATAGAATTAAGTAGTATATAAATAACTAACTGGGTGGGGTGCGTAATTTACAAAAATTGGACTGGGACCGATCATGGCCGAGACCGAGAACACTCATCTGGTTGAGTCGTGAAAGCGGGGAGGGTAGGGGGTGGGGTTACAAGACCGATCGTTGCCCTATATAAAAGTGCGCCTTTTTATGTGGGGGTGCGTATACGCAACCCCCACATAACCCCCCTCCCCCACCCCCACCCCCCCCCCCCCCCCCCCCCTCCTGGCTACGGGCCTGCCAAATTTTACAGTTTTTATAAAAAGTCTTATGTGTTCTCGTCATTTTTAAACGAATGCAGATTGTCTGAGTAATCCCTGCAAGAACAACGCTACATGTGCGGAAACGCTCTCTGGATACACATGTACCTGTGCACCGTTTTATACAGGAACACACTGTGAAACTGGTATGTATTGATATGAAAGGTAGTTCATTCTAAATCGTGCCATTCTACTTGACGACACGACGAGATATTTCCTCTTGTCAAGTCGACTTAATATTAATATCCTGTCGACATGTAAAGATATTTAACTTACCATGTCGACTTATTTACTTTTAGTCGACATGGCAAAATAAATTATCTTGTGAAGTTGACTTCACGAAAAGTTCATGTCGTCATGGTGACATAAATAATCTCACCAAGTTGTCTTCCCAAAACGATTTTGTCTTCACGGCGAAAAAAATCATCATGCCAAGTTGACTTCTAAAAAAATACATTTCGTCATGGCGACATGTATTATCTTGCCAAGTCGACTTCCCAAAAAGAATATGTCGTCATGGCGACATGAGTTATCTTGCCAAGATACTACAGGTTTTTACGCTCAATTTGACACTTTTTTAAATCGAATTAATTAAGGGTCATTCAAATTCACGCATTGCCGCGTAATCGTTGGTATCGGTCTTTCAAATTCAGAGTGCAACCGAATTCATGCATGCGCATATAAGCTTTCGTGAATAGACCTAAAATGTTGGACGACGGTTTAATAACCGAACCTCACAATAATCTGTCTAGCTCCCTCTACGTTCGCTGTTGGATAGTGTATGTGGTATGAATTGTGATGCCCACCACCCATAATAGATAGCGCCACCAACGAGAGAGATCTGCACAACAGCAGTGATCGCTATGAATGATGGCACCTACGGCTATGACATTTCATACGCAGCATAATACAAGTATTATGCAGATCTGTACCAAATTTGAAGCATTTTGCCATTTTTGGTAAATAGGGGCACTCCCTATAAACTCCTTATTCCTATGCATTATTAACTTACACAATTTACATTATGAGTTTAGCCGTTCAAAGTTGGCCAATGTGTATATCCCTCAGCATTTGATCGAAGTAACATAATGAAATGCAATGCTTAACGAACGGTTTTGTTCATACCATCATTTTAGACATCGATGAATGTGGCTCCGATCCCTGCCTCAATGAAGGAACTTGTCAAGATCTCCTGAACGGATACAGCTGTACCTGTCCCGACGGCTTTGAAGGGACAAACTGTGAAATGAGTAAGTAATTTGTGTACCACACTCTATTGAACTATTCAGAAGAAAAGGCACGGTGTGTAACTGGATATAATTGACCCTACAAGGGATCTATCAACTTTGTTGACTTGTGCATAAAGTTTTTAAAGTTTTTTTTAATAAACCCAGTGCCCACCTTGCAATCTGCGCCTAGCGATCTTGCCCGAATAGGAGCGATCCCCTGAGATATGTGGTTCAGTCGCAAAGTGGGCACCAATGGCCGCACCAGATCGCTGTAACTCGCGTCCGCAAGGGTGGTGTCGGTTGTGGTCGCAAGGTTTTGGACATGTTTAAAAATTTCGTTCTCGATCGCATGTCGGGCGGGATCGCACAAAAAAGCCATTTGGGCAATTGTTCATATTTCCTGATATCAGGAATTCAATCCTTGATATCAGGAATTCTGTTTTCAAATATCAATAATTAAATTCTTGATATCAGGAAAAAAATTAATGATATCCAGAGTTCGATTTCTTGATATCCAGAGTTCGATTTCTTGATATCAAGAATTCGATTTCTTGATGCCAGGAGTTGAATTTTTGAAATCAGGAATTATCATTGGTTAGCAACAGAAAATGGTTTCTTGATATCAAGAATTCAATATTCAGTTATGCGAAACTGCTCTACAAAGGCGCCCTGCAAGAATCAAGAATTCTTTTCTTGATATTTTTCTTGAATTGTTGATATCAATAAATGATTTGCTGTTGGTAACTCTTGATCAAGAAAAAGAAATAAATGTTCAAACGGCTAGCCATGCCTCGCCAACAAATTCAGAATAAAAAAGTGTGAATTCCTCGTTATTGTATTCCTTGACAATGGGTGGAAATAGGGGCCAAGCTATGACCCCAAGGAGGCCAAATTGAAAAGATCGCGTACACAATGGAATTAGGCTGACTCACTGCGAACTGATGATTCTAAGGTCGCTAGCCCTATGCGATATTGTCCGAATAGGAGCGATCCCCTGAGATCTGTGTTAAGTCGCAAAGTGGGCACCAATGGCCGCACCAGATCGCACCAGATCGCCGCGAATGCGATCGAGACCGACCTGGTCGCCAGATTTTTGAACATGTCAAAACCCCGGCGACCGCAACCGACACCACCCTTGCGGACGCGAGTTACAGCGATCTGGTGCGGCCATTGGTGCCCACTTGGCGACTTAACCATAGATCTCAGGGGATCGCTCCTATTCGGGCAAGATCGCTCTAGATCGCTAGACCCAGATCGTTAAGTGGGCACTAGGCTTAAGGTAACGAAAAGAACACGTGTTCCGTGTGTGTTTAAAGAGAAAGTGGAATTTTGGTTAAGAGGGCGCTTCAAACAAAGATTATTTTGTGAGATAATGAAAGGCTAAGTGTTATATTTGAAAAAGCGCCCATTTTTTAAACATAATAATTTGTATTTGATCAATTTGAAATATCCATAAATATGTCCGATTGGGATACATGTTATGGCAAAACATTTATTCACTTATTATAGAAAAGAAAGTATTTTTTTGTTTTTAATGTATTTTTTTATAATTATTATATCCAAACATTGCGTTCACATTTGTGTTCACTCTCCTTTCTCAATGTTACAATAAACATGTTGCATTCATTATTTGGACTTATTTCTTAATTTGTCTTGAATCTTCCAGATATCAACGAGTGTCTGAGTGGTCCATGCTTAAACGGAGGGACGTGCGTGGATGGTGTTAACAGGTACGACTGTGACTGTCTGCCCGGCTACACGGGTACCCGCTGTGAGATCGGTGAGTCGATAAGTAGTGTCCCAGTGGCGTATATAGCTAGGGTAGGGAAGGGGGGAGGGGGTGCTAGTGCCCCAAATAATTTGTGAAAAACAATCACACAAAAATCCGTGTCCTTTTTTCTGTCTCTCGCGTTTTTAAATACAGAAATACTAAAGGTTTGCCTTCCCCTGGCCCAATCAGTCTGACTACGCTACGCCACTGTAGTGTAAAATGTACGTTTACTTTGTAAATGAAGAGTTCATAATTATAACAAACCGATATACGGCATGTTTGTATTTTGTTTTTTTTGTAAGATAAATGCATAATTATATGATATAAAATGTTGTCTTTGAAATGGTACCTTACTCATTGCATACCAAGGTACATTTTTGAAGAATCGAATGTTTTCTTTTGATTTTCATTGGTTTATTGGCAAATTTCATCCCAATTTTCTTGAGTCGGTAGAAATGGTTTTATCACTGTGATATATGTATTTTTATAGGCACTTATTTTGCTCTTTCAAGTCTTTCATATTATGACGTTGGTAGATTTC
Organism: Echinarachnius parma; assembly: GCA_037951105.1. NCBI lineage: Eukaryota > Metazoa > Echinodermata > Echinoidea > Clypeasteroida > Echinarachniidae > Echinarachnius > Echinarachnius parma. The sequence goes on along the minus strand of JBAMJV010002233.1, from coordinate 146,666 downwards.
CTTTGTGCTAATGTTTACGTATCGCACATGCACGAATTGTAAATACACGCGAAATGTCAATACTCTGCAATATTTATTGTATTGGTTATATATTGCACGACCTAAACAACAATTCGGGGAGAAACTTGACCAAAGTGGGGCAGGGCAAATGGGGAGCACCTTGTAAAATATATACAAATAAATTGATTGATAGACTGATTGATTGATTTTTTATTTCCGCTTTTAAAAATACATGTTTATAGAAATACTAGTATAAACAGTGTAAATTTTAACCAACGGTTGGATGGCCCATTTTCAGATGTATCAACATGCATGGCACTCCTGGTCTTTCATGGGACTGATAAACAAAGTACTTTAGTATGAAAAGAAAACACATAGTGGTTGGAATGAGTCCATTCACATTATACGGAAGTTAATACATGTATACAAATCTTGTATCCCCCTGCTGTATGGCAAGGGATATCCTAGGATGACGTTCGTACATGCCTTTTGCTTATGATCGAATGATGTATGTTACTGTATATGTTTTCTTTACAAGGATAACTCAATATATGCATAAATGAAAATATGAATCTATAAAAAGATAAATACATAAATAGATACATATATTAATGCACAAATGATTGAATCAATGAAACATGAAAACATTTTTTTTCTTGGCAACCTCTGGACTTCTTTTCTAGATATCAACGAATGTGCGAGCCAGCCGTGCCAGAATGGTACTGCCTGTACTGGTCAGGGGAATGCATATCGATGCCCAGACAGTAAGTTATTCATGTTGATGTAGATCTCTTCTAGTTACTATTATTATTGGTAGAAGCATGCATGCAGCCGCGGCAATTAGAGTACGACTGATCCCCATTCCCAAGTCCCCACTGCCCTAAATCAATTTGCTTAGGAAACATTGCTTAAATTAAATCAAATTCTTTGCTGATTCGGAAACCCATCCAACATGTCTACGTCGTATTTATTTCATTTTCGGATTTACGACCCCTTTTTCATTTTCGGAATAACAAACCCGATTCATTTTCGGATTAACGAATCTTCGGAATAAAGAACCTTCGGAATAACGAACCTTAGGAATAACGAACCCGATTTCATTTTCGGACTAACGAACCTTCGGAATAACGAACCTTCGGAATAACCAAACTTCGGAATAACAAACCTTCGGAATAACGAACCCGATTTTATTTTCGGACTAACGAACCTTCGGAATAACTTCGGAATAAAGAACCTTAGGAATAACCGAACCTTCGGAATAACGAACCTTTGGAATAACGAACCTTCGGAATAACTAGCTGTAACCTAAATATATACGTGAGAATCAGTTCTTTCTGAAAATTGAGTTGTGAGGTGTTCGCTTGTATATTAATCCGTGTGAGAGTAAACTCAGTCTGGACATCTGAATAAGATGTGCTCGCATTCTTGTGAAACACGACTTGAGAATACGCAGGACTAAGACACAACCTGGCGTATATAGTCCTGTCTAAGTAAACAGTTGTTTCAATTTAGTCACGACTTTGTTAGGCACGGCTTCAGAATACCGGCCGTTATATTTATTTCATATCGATAAAATTGCTTATAAAATTCAACGTCAGTAGATTTTATCAGAATATATATTTGTACTGATATAGCACCAGTTTTTGCACGGATTTCGAAAATAAGCTGCTTATGCCGTCCATCGCAAAAAGCGCCTTCTAAATCTGAAGTTTGTTTTCCTTTAAAATGTACTTTTCAAATTAAAGAGATAAAGATTGTGATATGACCATTTTTTTTGTATGACTTGTTGGTATCAAAAACTGCCAAATGGAGCACCCTTGTAGCCATTCAAACAATGATACTAATGCACCAAAAGAAAATAACGAGCCGTGTTACGTTTGACTGTGTCAAGTTATACAGAAGTTATCAGATTCATTATGATATATTCAGTTTGTAATGGATTACCTTTTCTTGAAATTCATGAACATTATTTTATCAACATTCGACCTGAAGAAGAAATCTTTTATTTGTTTACAAGTGTCCTGTTTCTTGTTATGATGGATGTATACATAGGCAGACATTAAATCACTCATAAGAAAATATATATATTCCCGGGATAATATTACGATAAAAAACATTAAACAATATATCTCTTGCTAGCTATGACAGCGTCAGTGGTAGAAATCTTTCACAAGTGCCCTGTTTCTTGTTATGATGGATGTATACATATAGGCATACATTAAATCACTCATACGAATATATATATATATTCCCTGATATAAGTACAATAAAATACATTATTATATATCGATAATTCACTGTTTTCTTCTTCTGAAGATTTACCTCTTGGACTAGAGTCTAACACCATCCCTGATTCGAGTATGACGGCATCAAGCGTGTGGAGTGACATGTATGAGGCTAGACGGGGACGGTTGAATGGGAACAGAGCCTGGACCTCAAGTACTAATGACGCAAACCAATGGATCCAGGTAAGATTATGACTAATTTCAAATATACATGTACTACAGGAAACCATTGCAGGTGCAATGGGTTAGCGTATTTCATCATATTATTACATGTAAATAATTACTCAATTATTACCTTTCGTCATAGAAGACGCTATATTAGCATCGAAATTCATTTATGTGTTCCAATTGTCGCAAAGTAGGAATTGTTTTTTTCTCATTGTACATGTTTACGTATTGGCCTATAATTGTATACAACGTATCCCATATCTTTGGTAAAATTGTCTTGACATTACGTGTATAAATGCTCGTCTGATTAATTTAGGCCACTTTTTCTTCTAGTGGTAGATATGTGTACTAATATTCAAATATTTCGTGCAGAATGGAATAAAAGTGAATGTCAATGTGAAATACTTCAACGTGATATATCAGCAGCGATTTTACGAATATAAATGTTCGCTGCTATGAACAAAAAGTCACATCGAGGCAATAACATTTTAATATTACCTGATTACGACAAAATTTATTTTGGCGGGGGTTAAAGGGACTTAGTAACATTGTCCAAATCCTCAAAATAAAATTGTAATTCTAGCGGTTCCATCACACCTTGTTGTATTCATATCGACAATAAAATCATGGGACCGGTTTCGGTTTTTCAAATTTCCCTTTCGTTACAACGATATGTACGATTGAACTATTCAGATAAGAAAAACTGCCCCGGAGTTTTTCTTACCGTGTGTGCAGTGAGTCAGTGAATATCACTGTGCATTTTCGCTCATTACTTGGCCATGCAATGTCCATTTGACTTGAAATGTTCACACAATGCCCTGTTGTCATATGAGATAACAACAATATACATTGCATCAACCCTTCATCACTTTTTGCACATGTCAACAAAGTTTCTAGATCCCTTTAAACTGAAGATCGTGTTCCTTTTCTTTCAGATTGATCTTGGCTCTCCATATCGAGTAGCTGCCTTGGCAACACAAGGATATCCGAGTGGCGATGAATGGGTGGAGAGCTACAAGGTCACCTACAGCATGGATGGTGTGACCTTTGACACGGTTCAAGATAACTCTGGACCCGATGCTGTGAGTGTTATTTTAATGTTCATCGTTACATAACAAATAATGCCTTGTACTTTTTGTTTAATGTAAAACGTGACTTTAAAGAATTCACATTATTTTCATAAGCTAAATGCTTATGTTAATGATTACACACTAAAAAGAGGGGAGCAATCTTACACCTATATAGGTGCAAACCGTTGCCACACTTGAAGCACACTGCAAAATGTCACCATTTGGTAAAGGTGCAGGGTTGAAGCTCAACGTGTTGCACCTTGAAGATGCAATATTGCATCTTTACGAAAGGTGCACCGTTGCACTTAAATGTAGATGGGCACAATTGGACCTTCAAGATGCATCTTTGAACTGTGAGTTAAAGGTGCAAAGTTGCACCATATGTGGACAAGGTGCACATATGCCATTTTCTGGTGCACATAATCTATAAAACCATTAAAATATATAACCATAATGTTACAAGTTACAATTAATAATTTGGAATAGAGTTTAAGAATGGTAAGTTAAAAGAGGAACGCAGAAAATAGCGCGTAATGTAGGGCCATGATACAGAAGAAAAAAGACTAATAGGGCCATTCTTGGTCACGTGTGTGACCCAAAACACAACAAATTTTGAAATGGGATGCTTATATTTCAGTAAGTATGAGACTATAATGATTTTTACTTCATATGTGACTTGAATATGTTGTAGTCTTTCAAACTTAACACAAAAGATTTTATAAGGATTACGTAACTCAATGTCAGAGGTCAAATGGCATGGGTCACGTGTGTGACTTCGCACAGAGCGCTTTTTTCATAACTAAATTTCATTTGGAAAATTCTTTAAAATATGAATAGCTATAATGTTCATCTTATTACCAGAGAAGTACTATACATTTGTAAGTACAACAATAGCAATGAATGAGAATTATATCAAGACGTTGTTTGTTATAGTACTTAATTATGTGGCAACGTCTGGTCACGTGTGTGACATTTTGGGGTGGTCACGTGTGTGACATGTACAATATGAATGGAAAAATGGGAATTTTATAATATCGGGTTTAGAAAAGAATGAAAGGTTGAATTTTTACAAAGTTGGTATCAACCTGTACAGGAAAGTGAGAAGAATGAGCTTGCTAATTATCCTTTTGATATCTTGATTATTTTCTGAATTATGATTATTAGAAAAATATTGAAATATGTAAATTTATGCAAATGAGTAAAAAGTTTCATTTTAAACTTCAAATCATGTATTTCATGAAACTTTACACATGGATCATTCCAAAAATGGAACAAAACTACAGAAAAATAAAACTTCAATTTTTCCGAAAAAGTTTCACTTTTCAAAGAATGGCCCATAATAGTGTAATTTCGCACTGTAGCCTTAATGAACCTTAATATGAGCACAAAACGGTGCAAATGTATTCCTATACAGTGTGTTTCCAAAAATCGGAATCCAAGTTCAACCAGCGATATCTCATCTAATAACTATAATTATGGGTATGGCAATATGTCATGTAAAGGGTGGATTAATACTCTTTTCTTTGATATCAAATATGTTGTGATAGCGTCATGCATGAATACATTTAAATGACCTCAAACGAATTATGTAAAAAGTAGTTTGCGTACAAGATTAGAATATAATTGCTTAATGAAATGCAAAGAATTAAACAGAAGGTGAAGTCAAGTAATATTTCATGGTGTTTCTTTATTCATAGCTTGACATTTACTCAACTTCAAAAAGAGTTGAGGGTCCATACTTATCCCAAATGTCCATCCACATGACCCCCTTGTCTGTCCGCACATGTTTGTGCTCGTGTCACTATCCCTCACAATCACTCTCATAGCGGGTCTGACCACATTCCCCTTCTGGCTCAAGGTATCGAACTCCCTGACGATGCGATTGCGGATGCCTTCTGTTAACTTTTTATTTGTTGTCTTCATATGACCCCAGTGGTGTCCGAACTGACCTTCTTCTATCAGAACGACCCTTGTTTAGATTCAGACCATTCCCTTCCATTTCATACGTCCTCACATTCCTCCAAATTGTGGATTTGGGGGTACACCACGAACTGTGAAATTATGGCGAAAAACCTCAGCAACTGGCTGGAGTGGAGACTCCCAAAGCGATTCCACGCAGTGACCAGAACAACACGCTGTTCATTGGTCAGTTGCATATTCTTTAAAACTGATTTATAATGATGTACAGATTAACAATGATTGGAACAATAGGATTACAAAACAAAAGAACAAGAGGAAATGTTTCAATGAATTACAATTATTTGCGACAGTGTTGACCAATAAATCATAATCTCGTGCGCAAAGCAATTTTAACATTGCTAATTAAAAGCGTTTGCAGTTCGATAACCACGAGCTAAATCATTACAAATATGGTATCATATGGAAGAGTAATAAATTATCTTTGCGATGACATATTGCGCCAAACATAATTATGTTTATTAGATGAGTTGGGTTCCGCTTTTTTGGAAACACTCTGTATATACGCACCCTTGTCATGCGTGTCGAGTCTGCACCTTCCGCCTAATTTCTTCTCTTTGTTTTATTTGCGCGCGGAAGCTTATCAAGCAAATGACCAATCAGAGATGATGTAACGAAACTACGTATGAAGTAGAAATATTTTCATATTACTTTATTTACAATTTCTCTGTTTTTCAAATCCATTCATGCATAATGAGCTATTATTTCACACAATAAATCATAGAGCAGTGATGTAAATCAACCATTTTGCATTAAAACACGAAATACACGTTTTTCTCTCTCTAAAAAGTTTCAAGATAATAATATGAAAAGACAGTTGGCACATTTCATTTTCATTATAAAACCATAATAACGTTCATAATGTTGCAGGATAAATTTGATGATTGACATAAAGTTTATGAATGGTATATTAATAGAGGAACATATAAAACCACGCGTGCAGTAGGACCATGGTATAGGAACAAGACTATGAAAGGTGGGATTTCGCACTTTAGCAAATATGCACCTTAATAGGTGCACAAAACGGCGTAATTTTACTCCTTTTGTCGTTACTTTGCATCTTATTTCAACTTCTTTTTCTTAGTATGTATAGATGATTTGAATAAACAGAGAGCAGGTTTCTTTCGGGTAATCATACATCCTTGCAACAAATTTCTTAGTTATTTAATCGATTATGTAATACTATAGAATTATTTAATTTATATATCATAAAAGATATTATCAATGTGTTTATCAACAACTCACAAACCAGTGGAGGGGGGGAGAGGTGGTTTTTGCTTCCTCTTTCTGATTATGTTTGTTTGACTTAAATACTTTTGGTTAAAGGAGTCAAAATTGTATTTGTATTTATATTTACACTATCTGCATTTCTATGAAGGGTTGTCAATTCTATTCAAGCTTTTGCTTTACGGGCTTCCCCTATTTCCAATGTAATACTACTCCATCATAAATTATCTACGTTTTTATGTCATATTTATTAATTTTACATTTGAATACTTTGTAATTTGATGTTGTTTTTTTATATATTGGAAATAAAATTGAAATTGAAATTGATTAGCAAGAACATTTGGTACCTTTGTATAAAACATCACTGTAATTGTTTTATAGGTTTTCATTTACTTTACAATGATCACTTTGCATTTTGACCCATCTCTTCATAGGTCTTTTCAGGCAATTCTGATCGTAATACCGTAGTTCGGAACACCTTCCCCGCCCCAGTACTCTGCCGCGCCCTGCGTGTGCGTCCTGTTACCAGGAAAGCATGGATCAGCATGAGAATGGAGCTTTACGGAAATGGCCCAATCCAAGGTATTTAATATACATGTATTTTCTTTGATAGTTAGGTATAATTTTATGAAGGTTTAAAAATGAGTATGGCCTAAAGTCTAAATCACGTTTTACTAAACTCCCGTTTAAAGGGGTAGTTCAGTTTTGGTATAGAGGGCGCTGCACGAAATACTTTTTGTGAGATAGTGAAAAACTTAATGTAAAATTTAAAAGAGCACACAATTTTAATAACATAATAAACTGTATTTGATCAAGATCGGTTCAGAAACTGATGAAATATAAATAGATGTATCCAGTCGGAATCAATCTGGGGCCCAGAGTTATTCGATGATTAAAAAAAAAAAAATGCTTACACTTTTTCAAAATTTTCAAATGAGGTTTTCAAATAGTTGTTGATGATCTCTCTATTTAATCATTATTTCAACAAAACATTACATGCAAAATTTTGTATGCAAAATGGATGAAACTTGAAACCAATGCTTTTTTTTAGAGAGCACCCTCTTGAGTATTAATGGCTCTTTTTGAATTATAAAAAGCATTTTACTTTGTCGTTTGTAATTTTCTATACCTTTCGAGCATGGTGGAGTTTAGTTTGTAAAGTTATTGTGCCGGTTTTGGATACTAAAGCTCAGCCTTACCAAAACTGTACTACCCTATTCAAGTCATGTTTAGGACGATCGTCGTGACTAAATGTATAGTATTCTGAAGTCGTGACTAAGTCCTGTTTTACTCGCGACTAAGTCCCGATTCAGTCCTGTGTAACGTGAGGGATAGTTTAATGTTTAAGCTCAAAATGAATCTTGCGATTATGCTAGGGCATCGCAAAATATATGTCATATATGGTTCCGTAGAATGCAAGAAATAAAATGAACAAATGTTTTCACATTACTCGGAATTATCTATATTATATTTTAAATCTATCAAATTAAGGCACAATATTAGAAAATACCCTTTAAATTTCCTACCTTTTCACGCTCGCTAATTCAATTGAAAATACAGAAAATTTCCTCTCGGTGGCCTACCCTTGGTTTGAGAATAATAACTGGTCTTGCTTCATGGTGACATGTTGGACAATTTATACTCCACACTGAAATATCCAACCTGAATTAAATTTTCTATTTTTTGTTTATTTGTTTATCGAGCCGAACAATTTTTGGGAATTAAGATACTAGTATCTCCACAGGGTGCATTATATGCGCATTCTGCTTATCGTCTTCAGCGCGCCCGCGTATATTCATAAATATTCATAAATACCTACGGAGCAAGCGCAAAAGGCCCGTGAAAGTTTAATACAACTGATGTAGACGGGACTGAAACAAGTGTTTAGTTAGTCAGAAATTAAACACGACTTCAGAATATGAAATGGATTTAGTCAGGACTTAGAAAACAGTTGTTTACAATTTTGACACGACTTCGGATGTGCCATAGTGTGAACACACTGTGAATTAAATCGTCAACAAACTGTGTGGATTAAATCGTCAACAAACTGTGTGGATTAAATTGTTAAATAATGTGTTAACTTCACAGTACTGATTAAATCGTAAACACGCTGTGCTAATTTCACAGTGTGGTTATAATTGTGAACGTACCTTGTGGACCATGATCTGCTAATTCGCACTTTCACACAGTGTTGTCATGCATCACACCGGTTAGCACATTGTGATAAAATAATTCCTTAAATCTTATAAATATAGGATATAGTTAAACTATAATGCAAACGATAGAAACATATTTTCTTTATACCAGCTATAATAATAATACATGTAGCTATATTTATAACGCGCACACATCTGTCGTTAGACACGTACTCGTGGCGCACAATTATCATTATTACCCCTGAGGGTGTTTCACAAAGATCCTAAGTCGAACTTAACTCTAAGTTGGACTTAAATATTATGGGAAGCCATTTGTAGCCTCGGAATGAAATATATATATTCAAAAGTAAAAATGCAAGTATGTTAGACTTTTCATAAATTGTGAACCAAGAAAATGAAATTCCCTTGATAATGAAAAATATATGATAATAAGCAACAAATTATGCCTTTTAAAAGGAATTTTACAAAACATTTTCAAAGAAACTAACGGCTTTCCATAATAGTTAAGTCCAACTTAGAGTTAAATTCAACTAATAGGATATTTGTGAAACACTCCCTGGTCATCTGGGCACATTTCAAATCTGCGATACTATCTTGAGCACTTTTTCCACTAGTCGCGAGCGACTTCTCCGGCGGATCAGACTAATTTATACCCAACCGAGGTACCCATTTATACTCCTGGGTAGGGAGCAGCAATGTGAACGAAATGTCTTGCTGAAGGACATCTTCCTGAAGGAAAGGCATCGACTTCAAGGGTTCGAACTCGGCTCCCGTGATTGGACGCCAAGCACTTATCCGATCGTGCCACAACACCTCCATTAAAGGACATATCGTATACATGACGTGAATTCTGGATTGTAGTTTTTATTTCAAGTTGCTTCATGATTCATTTTCATTACGCAATATGCAATGTAATAAAATTATTCTAACATGTAAACAACAGGTGTAATAAACTAATATTGGTTGTGTGATTACATAAAGATAATACACATTGATTTGAATGCATAATGTATTATACATAGGAAAGCGAAGATGACATGAACACATGCAGTGGAGTAGCGCCAGGAAAAGGGAAGATTGGGGCACGTATACCCCTGCCGAAAAGAACACACTCTGCACAGTGTGAACACAGTGTGATCACACTATGTTTCACAGGGTGGGCCACAATGTTAAATTCGGTCGTTTTCACAGTGTGAAAGCCTACTCTCACTGTGAACACACTGTGCACACACACACACACACTTTGAAATTGCTGAGAAACACAGTGTGAGCGCATTAGCTGTTTACACCCTGTAAAAGCAGGCAATTTCACACTGTGGCGATAGTACCCTCACTGTTTGTTCACAGTGTGATTTGGTTTTCACACTGTGAAAACGCTCGAATTGACCATTTTGGTCCACATTGTGAAACACATTGTGTTCATACTGTGTTTACACTGTGGATGAGTGTGTTCTTTCCGGCATGGCGTACGCCCCTCCCCCCCCCCCCCCCCCCCTCCCTCTCCTCAGATAATCAAATAATATTTTATTAAAAATAGGAAAATATAGGGGGAATCAAGAAAAACATTCCGACCACGCTACGTCACTGCATTAAAGGGACTAAGTAACATTGTCCAAATCCTCAAAATAAAATTGTAATTCTAGCGGTTCCTTTATACCTTGTTGTATTCGTATTAACAATAAAATCATGGGACAGCTTTCGGTTTTTCAAATTTCCCTTTCATTACAAAGATATGTATGATTGAAGTATTTAGATAAGAAAATCTCCGGGCGAGATTTTCATCCCTGTACAAAGTGAATGCAGTGAGTTGGTGAATATCACCCAATATCACTTTGCATTTTCGCTCATCACTTGGCCATACATTGTCCATTTGACCTGAAATTTTCACACAATACCCTGAGGACATATGAGATAACAACAGTATACATTGCATCAACCATTCATCAGTTTTTGCACATCTCAACAAAGTTACTAGATCCCTTTAATGTAATATCATCGTACTAGGAAGATATGTATGTAGTTGTTGTCAACAAGAAAGCAGCAGTTATCATGGGAATATTTTTGTTTAAAGCACTCTTAAAAATAAATATCTTTCGCGATAAAGGATTGCAGGAATTGCAAGAAAACATGCATCTCAAAATAATTAGAACAACGTTTGTTTCATCAAAATCCGAGCGAAAACGGCTGAAATATTTACCAATAAATACATTCCAATAGAAAACGCGGGCGACGATTATTATTCGCGATAAAGTAAATACAAATAAATCATACATATTAATTATACAAAAGAGGCTTTTAAATTGATTGCGACAATCTCTCTATTTTGATTGAAACATTCAGATCACAGCCGTATACAGAGGGGGATATTAATCATTGCCAAATCTCGTGTGTTAACGGCTGCTTTCAAACGTAATTTGCATTGTAAATTAAATTTGAAGATTTATGGTAAAATGATCGTAATAGTTTTCTACGATAACTTTTTTTTTAATAGACTTCTTGAGCGACTAACGTAGATATTGACCAGTACTTTTCCTTCTTTTTACTCATTGGCACTATGTTGAGTGAAACTGTAATTATATTTAAGTTCTTACACATGATAAACATTACATTTACTAGCATTTGTATGTGTATTTCCTCACACCACAAAACGACCAATAAGTCGGGAAAAATGATTGTGCTAATTTTTACATGACATTAAAGAAGAAGTCAATACCTTTAAAATGGTATATAATTTGTCATATTTTGACTAAGCGAACCCTCTCAAAATGAGCAGCCAAATTTGGAACATGGCTGAAACAGTTTTAAAGTTAGGGAGAAAACGGGCCGTTTCAAAGATCGGCGTCCATTCAAGCATTGTAATCTGATCATTTTTATTTGATTAAAAATCATATTTAAACATGATTTCTGACGCTCAAAATTTCACAAAAGGTAGATTATTATACCCTCATTCAGAAAATACCAAGATCCTGAATTTCATATTTTAAACACAATTTGGCTATAACAGCAAATAACAGACAAACTACCACGGCGACATAACGGTCGTTTTGTGGTGTAAGGTCAATAAACAGCTTTAAAAGGATCTAGTAACATTTCCACAAACGTACGTAGAACTGTAACGGTTCCCACATATCTGTTGGGATTCAGATTACAGTAGAGGCGTGGAACAGGTTTTGTTTTCCGAATGAGTTGTTGAATAAAACATTTTCGCTCATAACTCGATCATTTATATTTACCATGATGGATTTGTCATTGGTCATATCCGATCGCAGAAGTACACAGTGTATCAACCCTTTAGTCAGTTTGTTCACATGTCAACAAAGTTACTAGATCCCTTTAATAAAAGAACGTGCCCCACTCATCTCTTAATACAATGCAATCTTAGTGAATACAGGTTCGAAGCTTGAATTTATTGTCACCGTCAAGCAAGTGATTTGAGAAACTATGACAATATAACACAATATTTATATTAAATAAAGGATAAGAAAACCGCAGATATGCAAATGTACATTTCTTTAAGATTTTATGAAATTTACATATTGCACTACAATTAATTTTCTGCGTAAGCAAAAAAACGAATGTTTAGACTATTTTAATTTGGAAAGTAAAATGATTATGAAAAGAAAATGAAAAGGATTATACAAAATTGAACTATAGATTGTTTAAAATACGAACAAGGTAAGGAAGAGCACTATTATTTTTTCTCTTTTAACTGGTAACCAATCATTAAAAACAGGGTGTTTTTTAAAAGATATTATAAACTGTTCACAAAGTTGTTTTCTTCTTGCTTCCAATATAGTCTAATTGCACAATGAAAGAGCATTGGCATATGTTATATAGTCACCTCCCAATATTATTCTAAGGACTCTCTTTTGAATTCGTTCTAAATTTAATATTTGCTCTTGAGTAATATTTCCATTAAAAACAGGGACGCAATAATCAAGTACTGGTCTTATGTATCCCATGTAAATTATATTAAAACGATCATTTAGATGATAACATTGTAGATTTAGATTGTTTCTTTATTTATGTAATATGACAAATTCTCATATACTTGCAGTTTGGTACCTTGAAATTTGGTAAAATATTGATATTAAACTTGTAATACGTACATAATTATTCATTTTTAAATTATGCTTATTAATTTCAATTGAAATATCAATATGACTAGAAAAGTCTTGCTCTCATATAATAATGATTTCACAATAGGTATTCAGCTGATAGGTATAGTTACTTTATGATAAATATATTGTAATTAATTAATTGTCTGGTGATTAATAATTTAGAACAGTTCCAATTATGAATTACTTTATGTCACTTTAATATATAGTTATGAATTACTGTATACAATTCATTGTTGTAATGTGGTTGATTAGCAATTATGCACAATGATTTGATATTTATTCTTTGTGTTGTGTAGTTTTGTTTATCTTATAGTGATTTACTTTTGAAAATTTTGTACTTAACATTAATGTTCCAATTCATTTGAATTTGAATGTAACAATTGCTATAATATTGTATTATTTATACTATGTATGTTTTGATGTTCAATGTCCACTGATCCTTTCAGCACTGCTGCTGATCAGTTTGAAATATATACCAAAATAAATAAATAAATTTAATAAATGAATAAATAAAACAAGTTGTTACAGACACTATTACCAGCATGACTAATAAACATTTTCATTACAAATGTATGATGATATAATATACATTTTTATATAAATTGTTTGTATGACATGAATGCGATATATTTTCTGTACTGTATACTAAACAAAACAACAAATCAGATATCTTGAAGTTGAGGTGAAAAAAACAAATATTGTAATCGAACCTATATATCAGCACAATAATATCGATAATATTTAATTTTTTAGTTATTGCAGTCTAAATTTGTTAAATGTATCTATTTGGTGTATTTATTGTGTATTTATTGCAATCATTTTCATTACAAATGTATGATGATATAATTTACATTTGTATATAAATTGTTTGTGTGACAAGAATGCGATATATTTTCTGTACTGTATACTAAACAAAACAACAAATCAGATATCTTGAAGTTGAGGTGAAAAAACAAATATTGTAATCGAACCTATATAATTATCAGCATAATAATATCGATAATATTTTATTTTTTAGTTACTGGTATTGCAGTCTAAATTTGTTAAATTTATATATCTTGTGTATTTAATTATATTCGTATAAAATATTTGCAGCCTTAGTGAGCAGATGCATGGTAGTTTAACATAATTGTGAAATTTGCAGTGTAAATTAAATCTGTAC